>JAULKM010033603.1:0-13541 GCA_032355605.1 Rubia tinctorum
CATGTTGGTTATTCTCAAGTATTTGGTTCCTTATCTTTGTCCGATGTTTTGGTTGTTCCATAAATTACAAAAAAAATATTTTCTATTAGCTAGTTGACTCGGGAGATGAGTATTGTTTTTTGCTTTGATGATTTTTCTCTCACTATTACAAATACGATTACTAGGGATGTTATTGGCAAAGGTCATCGTGATGGAGTCTTATATGTTTTGGATTATGGTGGTACTTCTTTAGCAGTTTTTGTTGCATCGAGTAAGTCTAAAACATCTTTTGTTACGTCGAGTAAGTCTAAAGCATCTTTTGAACATTAGCATAATATATGGAGTCATGTTCTTCACTGCATCATTTCATCCTTGATCAAGTCTGGATGTTTATCTGTTACTAATCGGCTTCCAAAGCCACATTTGTGTTCCTCTTGTGAGATTTTGAAGGGGAAACGTCTTTCCTTTACTGAAAATAATACACGTGCTCCACTTTTGCTTGATTTGGTTCACTGCGATATTTAGGAGCTCACACTTGTTGTCTCTCGTGCTGGTTTCTCTAATTATATTTTTTTATGATCACTCTCGTTTCATTTGGTTATACCCTCTAGGACACAAGTTTGATTTTGTGGAGGCATATCTTCATTTAGAGGCCTTGGTTGAGAACCATTTTTCTACCCCTGTCAAGGTTTTTCAGAGTGATAGTGAGATAGGGTTTGTAATCTCTCGCATGTGATCTCATTTTACTCCAAAGGGCATCTATCATCAGATTTCATGTCCCTACACACCGGAGGAAAATGGTCGTGCTGAGAGGAAGTATTGTCACACAACGGAAATGAGGTTCTCCATGCTTTTCCATTCCAGTCTGAATCATTCATTTTGGTGTGATGCATTTACTACGGCTGCCTACACTATCAAGAAGCTACCTACCCTGGTGATATCTGGTGATTCTTCGCTCTCTGTACTTTTTGGTGCATCATTTTGGCTGTTGGATTTTTCCTTATTTGCGTTCTTATACTCCTCATAAATCAGCGCCACGTAGTTTGCTATGTATCTTCTTAGGCTATAGCTGTCAGTATAAAGGCTGTCAGTATAAAGGCTATCGATGTCTTGATCTTGCTATGAATATGGATTATATAACTTGTCATGCTTGATTTGATGAGCATTTCTTCCTGGATTATCGCCATGGGATGGCAGTTGCTCCTACTTCTCTTGATATGTTGCCTTTCTTGGAGCCTATTTCTATTCTTTAAGAGATATTTGAGCACCACTCTTCAAATTGTTATATCATTTCCGTCGACAACGACATTGATTTACCATGTGCGATGGCCGCCCCCTTTTCCCAAGTCATCCTCTGTGTAAATGCAGACTACCCTACTTTGTCTACGTCTCACACACTATAACTGTTAGCTCATGCGCTATCTATGGAAGTTCACAAGCCTCCTTTTCTGACACACCGATCATCCTCGACACCTACACCTCCACCAAAAAATCCTTCTTAGCCTGGCGTAATAGCTCCTTCCTCACTGGTGCCACCATTGTCCGAACCTTCTTCTCGGCATTCCATGACTAATCACTCTATAATTGGCACACTTAGGTACAAAGACTATTCTTACTATGATATCTCTGGGCTTTTTAATGTTTTGTTTGTTCAGACTGAGCCTCGTAGATATCGTCCAGCAGTCGAGTATCTTGATGGGTTGCTGCCATTGATTCTGAAATAGTGGGCCCCGTACTCAGCAAGCTTGCAATTTGGTCCTGTGAACTTCTCATATCAACGTGGTTGGCTCCAAATGGGCGTTTAGATTAAGTTTAAGGCGGATAGCTCGATTGACCGCCCTAAGGCGAGACTTGTTGCTTAAGGACGCAACGTCCAGGTTTTGACTATGATCACACCTTCAGTCTAGTGGTCAAGGCTTCTACATTATCCACTGTCTCATCTCTTGTTCTTCGTAAATGGTTGTTACATCAGTTGGATATCAAAAATTCCTTCTTGAATGGCTTTCCCAATTTAGCGGTCTACATGGACCAGCCCGCTGGTTACAAGGATCTCATGCATCTTGATTATCTTTATCGGTCATGCAAGGATATTTATATTTTGAAACACGCTCCTCATGCCCGGTTTTAACACTTCATCTATTTCTTCATTAGCCTTGGCTTTGTCCGTAACTCTTCTGACACTTCATTATTGATGTTTAGGAAATGTGCCTCCTTACTTTATCTTTTGGTTAATGTTAATGACATTATACTCAGGGGTACTCTTCACAAATCTGTCCGCTCCCGCTATTGTTAGCTATTTTTTCGCCGATTGGACTCACTGTTTGGAGTCTCGTAGTTCGACTTATGGTTACACCATGTTTCTTAGTGATAATATAGTTTATTGAAGTATCAAGAAACAACTTGCGGTGTCTCATTCTGCTTCGGAATCAAAATATTGTGCTATGGCTAAAACTGCGGCCAAACTGGCTTAGATAATGCATCTTCTTTCGAATCTTTGTGTGTTTTCTATCGTGCCTCCTATATTGATGTGTGATAACAATAGTTCTCTTTTTCTTGTTCAAAAATCTGTTTCGTATAATAGAGCCAAGCATATTAACATTCATTACCATTTTGTACGTGAAATGGTGGATTGGGGGTAAGCTCAAAGTATATCATGCTTCTTCCTACTTTCAACTTGCGGACATTTTTACAAAGGGTCTACCTCGTCCTCAGTTTGATTTTGCATTCCAACATCTACATTACTAGTAATCCTATGCTTCGTTTAGGAGGTGGGGGGAGCTAATAGAGTTAAAGAAGCAATAGAAACAGGATAAAGAACGAATCATTTTTTGTAATATTCAATTCCATATATAATTGTACATTTTGTACTCACGAATGAATATCAATACACAGAACCCCAAAATTGTGAATTTTACTTTCTATCACTAACCCGTTTCAAACTCCACCTTTTGACTTTCAACAGTTGACTTGAAAAATGTTAGATATTTAACATCTTTCATCAGGGATAATTTAATTCAATTTAAGAAAGATGTTACTAAATGAATAGTTAAATTGCAGCTTGTATTAATTCAATTTAATTCAATTTATGGTCAAAGTTAAGAAGTTTTTACTAAATGAATAGTTAAACTGCAGCTTGTAATGGGATAGAGGGAATAAATTAGATTCTAATTAGATTCTCAAATACTTCTTCTTCATTGATATCATCTTCTATGATCACTTCATTTCCTCCTCAATAGGGTTTTTCTCTGTTTTCACTTTTTACTGTTTGGTCCAGGTCCTCTATAACTTTTAAGAAAATATTCATAGAAATTTTGAGAAATTGAGGTTCACTGTCTTAGTGTTTGCGGAGTACTTTCGATTTATCAGACTTGTTGGCATTCACATTAATTTGGAAAAAAAACGTTTTACCCTCTTAAATTTCTCAGCATTCTGAGTGAATTCCTTATCAATCAATAAGCTTCCAGATGATCGGCTTTAATTATGGCTGAAATTTGGTTTTACCTAAATTTATCAATTATGACAACTATGTTCCAACATAAATTATCTAACAAAGTATGTAATGAAATGTAAAGCACGAATACAAGACTTGGTTATGCAGTTCGGTGAAACACCACCTACATCTGCGGGGCCTAGCCTAGTTCACAATAAATCCACTAATCTGAACAAGATATTACAATGCACACCATACAAGTATACTTATCTTTTATAATTACAATGAGTGGATTTTGCAAGCCACTCTTGCTACCAATTCGCCTTAGTTAGATTCCCTCTGACCTCGATACTCATCGACGCTGGATCTCCTCCTCCTGAGAAATTAAGGCTACTGATTCTGAAGTTAAATCAACGGTATATTGATCATGTTGGAATCCAAATAAAGCTCTTGGCTACTCTCGATAGATAAAATCAAGATGCATATTTCTTCTCTTAAATTCATAAGTAGCTTAGCCATAATGTTCACAATGTATAAGCCCTGATCGTACGTTTCAACTTTCTTGCGCGAATATAATTCTATCTCCATAAAATATTCTGATAAAAATCAAATCCCTTGGAGATAGGAATTACAGCATCTAATCCCTTAAAGTAATGAATTAGAATATTCCATCCATATCTCAGCCTTAGATGAAATTCCATATCAGTCCATATTCAATAAAACTAAGACAATCCCATAAATATAGGAATTGATATATTCTACAATCAAATACAATTAGGATGAAATATATACTTCTCAGATTTCAACATCGATCTTCCTTTTCACTCAAACCATACGAAAATTGATGTTACAACACAATATTCCATATTTGCATAATTTCCACAATTGCCAATTTAAATAATTATGGACTTTACAATCTCATCTTTGGCATTTTGTGGACTCATCAACCTTTTTAGATTTTCAAACCATCAATTATGAAAATAGAACAATCAAATCCATATGGATGTTGGAACATAATCATAAGCACATTTAGCTCCACCTAATTTCCACAACTCCAAACAATAATCGCAACACACATGTTGGAACATCAACCAAAAAGTCATAAAGAAACTAAGTTTCAGAAAAAATTTACCTTATATTAGAACATCAATCCACCTGACTGTCAATTAACCGAGATTAAGAGCATATTCTATCGAGGCATAATCAAAAGAAATAATCTTCAAACAAGAATTCCATAATGCCCCTAGCTTCCAGCTGGGCCCACAAATTATATCCAGGATACCAGACACCAAAAATCAAGAAATCCAAATTCAAAAATATTCCCTCTTGGGGTCACAAAACAAGCCAAAGTCACAAATAAATTCAGAAATATCCAGAAAAATATATTTAAATTTCTTCATGATTGATCAGCTGCATCGGCATGGGTCTCACTACCAGAATCCAACTTCTTCAATTCCTCTTCAAGAGCAGCTAACTTGACCTTCAATGTTGCAATTTTTGCTTGAACCACCACCTTATTGGCCTCTCTGACTTTCCCAACTGCAGCACCCGAAGAACTACCAACTTCTGAGATCTTCCAAGGCAGATCATTAATATTTCTTGTAGAAAAAGTCTTGGGGTTTGCCTTCACAAGGTTGTGATGAACATACACATCATCATCCTTCACAGTAACATTTCCTGCTTTTGCTAATGCTAAAATAACACAAGGATGTGAGAGAATTTTTCTTTCTGGAAGACACAGCCTGGAACACAATGTTCTCCTGGATAATTCTTCCCAAATTTACTGGAATCTTTTCCCAATGCAATAAAGCAGTTTAGCCATTTCTTTAGTCAAAGCAGAGGTGTTTGTGGACGGTAACCAGCAGTTTATGGCTATTTGAGAGAGATAAAAGTACCTGCTGGTAAGATTTGATTTAGCAGCATTTCTTTGTGCAAGCCATTTGGATACTATCCCTCCAGAGATCTCATGCAGAAACTCATCATTTGACAGCTCCAGAACTCCTGGATATAGTCCATTAAACTCAGGGGTGGTCAGGCCAAGAATGTCATTGATCTTTTCAGTAGAGAGACTGATCACTTTACCATGGATATATGTCCACCTGTACCAGTGAGACTCAATATCCAAATTTTCTGCCATAACATTGGCATAAAATTCTTGGATCAGCTCCCTATTGTATCTCTTGTAGATTATAACAGATGTGGAATATCTCAATTATTCTAGGAAGGCTGTAAAGCCACTAGGTTTATAAGTCTCCAAGTTCAATTACCTTTCTGGGATGATATTCCTCTCATTGATCACATCCCATATCTCCTGACGGTCCTCATTGAAAAAATCATCAATTAAAGCATCTCCTGCTGATGGAGCTCTCCTAGAGCTCTAACCAACCTCTTTCTTTACTTTCTTCTTCTTCTTAGGCTGAGTTGACATCTCAACTGCCCCTTCACTTACCTTTTTATTTGATCGTCTAGGCCTTGATTGAATAAATTCATCCAAAATTTCATCACTGGTATACACCAAGTTCTCCATACTCTGTGTGTGTGTGTGTGTTGGAACACCAGTTCCACTCCACCTTCAATCTCATCTTCAGATGTTCCTGTGTTGGAACATCATCAACCTCTATGGCCTCAATTTCCTCCACATTCTGATGGCATAATGTTGGAACATCATCAAGGCCAACCTTAGCTACATCTAACTCCTCTTCCACACGCTCATGTTGTCGAACATCATTAGCTATCAGTTCTTCTGCTAAACCTTCAACTCCCATGTCTCCATCTCAGGGGTCTTAGCAAACACATTATCAACATTTTCAGTAACCTGATCTTCTTCTACTTCAATTTTAACATTTGTAGACTCACCTCCCAAATCATAGTCTTCATCAATATCCATATCAGTAGCATCTTCCCCTGCATCTTCAGTCGGTGTTGGAACATTACCATCACCCTTAGCTTCCAACTTTTTCTCATCAGAATCAATATCAATGACTACAGGGGGTTCATTCCCAAGTCTCTCCATATCTCAAAAGTATTGCATTATACACTTGCAGGGCCTTGTAGCTAGCAGAACTCAGCACACTTAAATCCTCAGGCCACTCATTTACTCTCATCAATACATGCCTTCTCAACCCAGAGGCTCTAGTATAAACACACATAACTTTCTTTCCTTCATGTTCTATACATTCCAACTCAGTTAACCTAGGGTTCCAGTCTTCCATATACCGAATATCTCCAATAAAACCTTCAAGTAAATGAATTAAATCATACACATTGACTATCCAGGACAGAGACTTAAAACCCCTTAGATCTACCCTCTTATTATGCGTCATGTAGTATTCAATAAAGTCATCAAAATACTTAAACCACTGACCGTTGAAAGTGAAGGATTTTCCCTGGAAAACTAATTTTCCAGAAGTGGAGCATCATCTAGCCGACCTAAAGACACAAAACGTATAACTTGTACAAAGCTTTCCATTTTCTAAGTCAATCCAATCCATTCGTTCGTAGAGCTATTTGAAGATCTCACATGAATATTCTATCATAGCAGCTCTACCCCTAGTTCTTGAGTTTCTTCCAAGAGTTCCAACATTGTGTTCTCTGTAATTTTCATGACCTTTTCAGGTACTCCAAATATTCTCTTGAACACGTTGCTCTTCTCCATACTGAGGGTTTTTGTGATGAGCCAAGTCAGGTTTATGAGAGTTCTGATTGTCGTACATTTCTTTGCCACAAGGGTTTTGCGAAAAATCCAAGCACAATCTCACACAATCAAGAATAATGGCAAGAAAGTAGGGAAAAAGTTGCAGGAAAGAGGAATAGTAGAAGAAGATGGAAATTTAAAAAATTTAAAAGTTACTTTCCTTTCTCAAAACTTGCACTATACCTTTTTCTCTCTCTCCAACGTAATTATTGCCACTTTTCAACTGCCAACTGTCAGATATCATCTATACCCTTCTCTCTCCACATATTAACTTTCCATATGCCAACATGCAAGCACCACTTCCATATTTTATATTTTTATTCTTTCTATTTTTTGTGTGTTTTTCTATTTTTCAGTACACAAAAATAAAATATCTAAAGCTAGATAAACCTTTTAAAAAATACCTCAAATATGGCATACACCTAAGTGTTGCATGAGTAACTCAAAAGGGGTAGAATCCAGTGGTTTCGTAAAAATATTAATAAATTATTCCGATGTTGAAACATAGGCTACCAAGACTTTATTTCTTTCAACAAGATATCGAATAAAATGATGCCGTATATCAATGTGCTTAGTTCAAGAATGCTGAACTGGGTTTTTAGAGATATCAATGGCACTTTTATTGTCACATATAATCTCAGAAACCCTTGATGAATACCATAATCTTTAAACATTTGTTTCATCCATAATAGTTGTGCACATTAACTTCCAGCAACAAGATATTCAGCTTCAACAAATGATAAAGAAATATAATTTTGCTTCATACTGTACCAAGAAACCAAATTTGTGCCAATAAAGAAACAACCACATGTAGTGCTTTTACGATCATCTACACTATTAGCCCAATCTGAATCATTATAGCCAATTAGAATTGAGTCTTGATTCTTACAATACCAGGTTCCATACTCAGAAGTCTCACTCATATAACGAAATATTCTTTTAACTGCAGTCAGATGTGATTCCTTCGAATTAGTCTGAAATCTTGCACATACTCCAACACTGAAACATATGTTTGGTCGGCTGGCTATAAGATACAGTAAACTCTAAATAATACTTCTGTACATTTTGTGATCAACTGCAACACTTTTCTCATATTTCCCCAATTATTTTGTGGTTCCCATTGGAGTTCGAATTGGTTGAGAGTTATTTAAAACAAACCTTTAAACCTAATCCATGGAATATTTACTCTGATTGATGAACAACTCATTCTTTTCTTGCTTAACTTAGAGTCCTAGAAAAAAAATGAGTTCACCCACCATGCTCATCTCGAATTCATCCCGCATTAGGGTGACAAGATCATGTACCATAGACGGTGAGTTAGGGTAAAAAACAATATCATCAACATAAAATTTGAGCAATCAAAATTTTTGATGATCTATCCATTACAAATAGAGTGTGATCTACTCCCCCTCGGTGATAACCTTTCTTAATGAGAAAGTTTGCCAGTCGCTCATACCAAACTTTGGGTGCCTGTTTCAAACCATATAGTGCCTTTTTTAGTCTCTACACGTGATGTAGATAGTGGGGATCTTCAAATCCTTTGGGTTGCTCAACATAGACTTCTTCATTCACCACTCCAATTAGGAAGCTACTTTTAACGTCCATCTGGTACAATGTAAAATCCAGAGTGCAGGAAATAGAAAGTAAAATCCGAATAGATTCTAACCTGGCAACCGGTGCAAAAGTTTCATCGAAATACACTCCTTCCACTTGAGTACATCCTTAAGCTACCAGTCTTGCTTTATTTCGAGTGATTTGGCCATTGGAATATGACTTGTTATTGAAAATCCACTTGGTGCCAATAACATTAACATCTTTTTGATGAGGGTTGAGATACCATACATTATTTTTTCAAACTGGCCGATTTTCTCTTGCATTGAGGCAATCCAATACTCATCAAGTAGGGCTTCTTTATAGTTCTTGGGTTTAATCAGTGAGATAAAATACTATAATCCAGCAAGTTCCCTATAGTTTACCCTTGGTAGAGCACATGTTCTCTTAGAGATGGATTTAGGTACCTCCTATGTTGGAACATGGGGTGGAGAGCTGGAAATCTGTGTTCCAACATCACCATCTTTTGGGTTATCAGGATTTTCGAAAACTTTTGGTGTTTAAACATCAACTTGTTGATCAGCCGAATTGCTTTTGTGTTGGAACATGAACTGGGGTTGGTTCATCTTTTCCTTCTCTTGATACAGTTTTCTCATCATAATCATCAATAATCACATTTATAAACTCCATGAGAGTTTTAGTGAGAAGATTGTAAACCCTGTAGGCATGACTGTTCACAAAATATCCCAGATAGATAACATCATCACTGCGATTTTCAAAATTTTCCAACTGTTCTCTATCCCTGAGAATATAACACTTGCTGCCAGAGACATGAAAGTATGTGACATTAGGCTTCCTAACTTTCCAGATTTCATATGAGGTCTTACTTGTGAATGGACGATGTTGACTGCCTCTGCCCACCATTTTTTGTGAATGCCTATTTCTGCCAACATTATTTGAGTAATCTCCTGTGGAGTCTATTTTTCCTTCAACAATACCATTTTGCTGAGGTGTGGTTGGTGCTGGAAACTCATGTTGTATTCCAAGCTCATCACAAAAGTTGCTGAACTAGGAATTTTCAAATTCTCTTCCCTAATCACTGCGAACCTGATAATTTTTCCTACAGGACTTCCCTTTTCTGTATGGTGTTTGACCACCAGACTTTTAAACACATCTACCGTATCAGATTTTTCTTTAAGAAATGCTATCGAAGTGTATCAGGATAAATCATCAACACATACAAAAAATATACTTCTCGCCAATCATACTTGATGTATTGACCGGACCCATCAAATCCATGTGTAATAATTCAAGATTTCTCAAAGTTGTAATATACTAAACAGACGAATGAGGTGATCGAATTTGTTTACCTTGTTGGCATGGTCTACACACAATTCCCTTTTGATGAGTGAGAGTAGGCATACCTCGAACGACTTTAGCATTTGTCATCTTCACCAACGTTTTATAGTTGATTTTTCCTAGCCTCATGTGCCACATTGTTCCTTCATCTTCTTTATAACTTAGACACCTGACTTCTTGTTCCAACTGATTACAGTTATCTGAAGATCAAATTCCTGAGAGTACTTTGTCCTCACCATGTTTGACAATGCATCTGTTTTTATGAAACTCCAGAGTCATATTGTCATTGCACAGTTGATTGATGCTCAGCAGATTTGCCTTCAAATCTTCAACAAGTAACACACTTGTGAAAGTTGGGAATCCCTCAATATGCATTTCTCCTATACCAACCACGCGACATTTATTTCCATCACAAGATGTAACAAATCCACCATCATAAGGCTTGATCTTTGTCAAAAACTCATGTGTTCCAGTCATGTATCGAGAGCATCCACTATCAAAGTACCACAAGTCTCTGGAGTGTGCAATAAGAGATGTGTGAGCAACAAGACAAAAATTTGTGCGCTTAGGAATCCATACCCTTTGACCAATTTTGATCGTTGAACATAATCCATGTTAGAACATGCAGACAATTTCCATCCACTCATAATATCTCTGAGTAGTCTAAGGTATTGTTCCTTTAAGTGGCCTTGATACGAGCAGTAGTTGCACACCACATATTTCCTTCTTTGAGTCTTCATCACATTCTTCTTCATGACCTGTACCCCTGTCTTGGAGTCTATGGTACTGCTCTCAGCTCTGTCATAGTTGTTTCCCCGTCTGTCTCCAAATTTCTTTCTCGTAGTCAAAATATCATCCAGTTTTGCTTTGCCATTGTTCAACTTGAGGATTGCAGTTTCAGCTATCTCAACCCTTCGAGCAGTTAGCCAGAGATTTTGTTTTAGTTGTTCAACTTCATCTTCTAGCTTATCAACTAGATCCATCAGTTCTGACTTCCTCTCTGCAAGTTGGCTTTTCTCTGCTTTTAGAATTTTATTGGCCTCAACAACTTTCAGCCACATCTTATACATGTTTTCATAAGCACTATAGATGTATTCATAACTCACTTCCTGGCTGTCACCATCACTTGATGAATCACCACTTCGCTTTTCTGTGTTGGACCATACAGTAACATCGGTCATCACCGTGTTGGAACATGACCTAGTTTCGGTCATGTCAGGAATCTTTACTCCAAATGCCACGTAATTACTGATGAGTTCTTCTTCTTCTTCCACTTCTTCATCATCACTCCATGAGGTAACATATGATCGACCTTACTTTTTTCGTGTATTAGCAAATTCTGCCTGGATGTGTCCATATATTTCACATTCTTTGCATTGAATTCTTCCAGACTGCTTTGTCTCACCACCCTAATATCTTAGGAACTGGTGGTTTGATCATTCAAACTGTGGTCCTCTATTGTTTCCAAAATCTTGTGCACGAGGTTTATTTTCACCTACACCGATTTTCTCTTGAGATCTCCTATTTACTGATTTCTTCAACATTCTTGAGAAGTTTTTTTGTGATCAATGCAATTTCTTCAATTTCATCATCACTCTCATCATCGTGGTCAATCTTCGAAGAGGAAAATTTGAAGGCTAACTCCTTATGTTCTTTCTTTGTAGGTGGTTCTAGAGTCATCTCATAAGTCTGCAAGGATCCCATTAGTTCATGCAGTGTCATGGTGGACACATTTTTCGCTTCTTCAATGGCGGAAACTATCATTTAAAATCTTTTAGGAAACGATCTTAACGTTTTCTTCACCGGTTTCGCCTCCTTATAGGTTTTACCGAGTTGGTATGTCATGTTTGCTATATCTCTCAGCTTCCCATTAAATACTACAATAGTCTCATCCTCCTCCATCTTCAATTCTTCAAATTTAGTGGCTAACATTTGAAGCTTAGATTCCCGTACCCGCCTTGTTCCTTCATGGACTGTTTGCAGAATGTCCCAAGCCTTTTTCGCCTGATAGCAGGTAGACATGAGTTTGAACTGACTTTCAGCTACTGCTGTAAAAATAGCATTCAAGGTTTTTGAGTTCGCCATCGACGCCTTAAGTTCATCCGAACTCCAAGTTGATTTGTCCTTGAGTTTTTGCTTCTTAGTGCTCGATTCTCCTTCCTTTGCTTTTGAACTGGTTTCGGCATCTTCAGTTGGTTGATTCCATTCTGTTTTCACAAAGTGGCATGCCAGTTCATCCGGTGAGTTGATGAACACTCTCATGTGAGTCTTACAATAGTTGTAGTTTGTTCCCTCCAATAGTGGTGGTCGAGACACTGAAACTCCTTCTTGTCGTCATGGTAAAACCAAATCCCACTTCTCTTGACACAACCAAGGTAAGAGTAAGTGACCTTGCTCCAATACCAATTGAAATTTGGTTCACCTAAATTTAGCAATTACGACGATTATATTCCAATATAAATTACCTGACCAAGTATGTAACGAAATATACTTATTCAGATTAGTATAATGTATGATGTGCGTTGTACTATCTTATTCTGATTAGTGAATTTATTTTAAATTGGTTCAGGTCCAATAAATATGGGTGATTTTTCACCGAACTGCGTAACCAAATCTCACACTCACACTCACACTCACACTCACACTCAAGAAATCGGTCGGTCCATGTTGCTTTACACATAAAATAGTAGTGGGAATTACCTGAATAAATGTGAACAAATGTTAGTTGCCCACATTCACTGCATTATTCTTGCATGATTGAGAAAATGAAAACGACATTGATTCATACAGTAACTTTGAAAAGACTCGAGTCAATAAATAGATTGTACGTGTAGAAATATGAAAATTGGACCCGAATATTAACGGCTAATTAATGCTGCTGCTGTGCCGCCTGCCGACATTTCTATTTCCCTATTCTCCATTTTCAGCTGTATCGTTTACTTTACATTCGTTTTCTCCTTCCGACAAGATTTTACTTTGGTCGATCACCTCATCGCTTGTTTGAGTCATACATCACTACACAATTTGCTCTTTCACGAATGAGCAAATTGTGTTTCGAATCTGCATTTTTATTACGAGTGCACATATATTTTGAGTTTTTAAAAAGTGTAAAATATTCCAGGGATAAATATATTTATAACCCTAAATTTAGCTTGATAGTACCAATATAACACTACAATTTAAGAAAGTGTTAATTTAATGCTAACTAATTATTGTATGTGTCAATCTAAACCTAAATTTTGAAAAATTTGTGCCGATATATCCAAACTCCCTAATTTCGATGTTGACCGATAAAATTCCGACAATTGGCAAGAAATGAAAAGAAGGAAATACCCTTGACTGAGAGAATTAAAAAGTTGATACCTAAACTACCCTTGATATTCTTCTTCTTCACTGCTGCTGCTCCGCTGGAAACCATCACTCCTCTGCCAGAAGAAATTTCACCACCTCTCCCACTGCCGCCCCTCCCGATCTCCTCCTCCCGCTACCACCCCTCCCGATCTCCTCCGCCATAGCCCCGCCATTATC
>JAULKM010033623.1:0-13538 GCA_032355605.1 Rubia tinctorum
ACAAAAACCGAAAACGGTCATCTAAACCCCTTATGATGTAAACCTACCTAAATCTAGCAATCTTGCAACAAAAACATGACAAAAGAGATGTTAAATGCTTCGGAAAATACATGCATTTGTCGTCACATCACTGATCCCAATTTTGGAGCCATACTTGGCTACCAACATCATCTCTTTCTTGCAAGATATTAAACTCAATCCAAACTACAGGGATAGACTGGTGTGGACAACTCCTACTGATGGAAACTTCTCCATCAAAGCTATTTACAACAAATTGAGGGAATCAAGGAATAGAAGACCATCCCTGAAAAAGATTTGGAAAAACTATATTCCAGGTAAAGTATCTTTTTTCATTAGGAGACTTATGAATAATCTATTGCCTTTTGATGACATTCTCCTTAAGTTTGGTTCTAATCTTCCATCCAAGTGTTGGAAATGCAATAATGCTGACTCTCTTGAACATTTCTACAACCAGTGCCCTTTTTCTTTAGAGATATGGAATCAAATTCATTTTATTATGGCTATAACCCCTCAGTCCTTTAGTTCCATATGGAATAGGTTATCTTTCTATATTAATAACCCAGCCATATCCAGAATCCATAGCAATCTAATCCTTATCCTTTTTATCCACTTTCTGGGAGCTGTGGAAGGCAAAAAATTCTTTCATTCATGATAATGCACAATCATCGTGTAACTCTATAATCTCAAATGTCAAGCATTTATTATTCTCCATTTTCTCTGCTTTCCCATTACAAATATTTGCCCAAAGAGACACTTTCTAGATTACCTCGGGATTGATCCCATTAATGCATTATAAACCAAAAAAGAAATTATCTATCTACACTTGGAAACCACTTGCAGTGGTTAAAATGTAATGTCGATGCAAGTTTCAAATCTGGGGAAATGTCATCTCATGGAATGATTTATAGGAATGAAAAAGGTAAAATGAATACTTCTTATTTTGCGCAAAAAAATGCTTTGTCTGCTTAGGAAGCTGAACACATTAGTATAGAAATGGCCTTACAATTTGCAGCAGAAACAAATGTAAACATTTCCATGATTGACTTTGATTGTATAATTGTTGTGAGATATGTAATGGCTCCATTGAAAGCACCATATGGTCTTTAAAATAGATGCTGAAACATTAATGACTTCCTCGGTTGGGTTCATTTAGTTCACATTCATAGGGAATGCAATTTAGTGGCTGATTCAATTGCAAAATTTGGGTATTAGTGGAAACCCAATCAGCTTACAGGTAAAATTGATTTATGCAACTTTGACTCTAGAACTAAAGGACTCATTCTTATGGATGAAAAGCAAGTGCCAAATCTGAGAAATGTGATTTTTGATCCTCCATAACCTATGTTCTTCAACAAATGTTTCTGGTGTTCCAATCTTCAGGTTTTTTTTCCCGAGCTTGTACTGCTGGTTTTGTTATGTTTCTTTTGCTGGAGATGGTGAAGGGAAGATCACAATAATTACCTCTTGCTAATCAATCTATGTCATTTCAAATAACTTTCTTTTCTGCTGGTGCAAATATCTGGTCATCTTCCTAAGAAAATGTTTCATCTAAATGCCTGGAGATTCTCATGTCTATGGAAGTTCATCACTTCAAACCTTTACCTGCACTTATGGATGCTTTTGTTTCAGTAAACTTGGATGCTTTTGTCTACTCACTTTGTCTTACTGGAGAAGTCTTGCTTGGATGACTTTTGTTTAAACAATATGTTTTACTGGAGAGGTCTTGCTTGGATTTTCTCTGGACTGCAATAACTTTGTGAACATCTCCGACTACTAATCTGGCTACTGAAGCAGGAGTTTCTATCAGCCCTACCATGTCTGGCCATTTAAAATTAACACAAGGGGTGGAGATTTATGAAATAGAATCACATGGTAGGTTTTTGGAGTATTTCATAATCTTTTTTATATCTCCTCTTGTATCATAAATGTAATCCATTTTAAGCATAGTTTAGTCTCGATGTAATTTAGCTTACAGGATACGTTTTTATTAAAGGCACGTGGAAGATTAAATATAACCCCAACCTATTAAAAAAATAGGGGTTCAAGATTCTTGAATTTGAT
The DNA here is from genome assembly GCA_032355605.1 of Rubia tinctorum. Classification (NCBI taxonomy): domain Eukaryota; kingdom Viridiplantae; phylum Streptophyta; class Magnoliopsida; order Gentianales; family Rubiaceae; genus Rubia; species Rubia tinctorum. The sequence goes on from JAULKM010033623.1 coordinate 2,083, forward strand.
TTCATATTTTTAAAGGTTATCAAATAATACATTTCCAAAAGAAGTTCTATTCATTCCTTAATGTCTTTTTTTCCAGTCATATGATTTTTAGACTAAACCTAATCATGTTTTGTTCATTTATGTGTGAGGCCAATTTATCTTGGAAGATTTTTATTAAAACCTTTCTTTTAAACCACATATCTTGAAACCTGGAGGGTTTTGAATATGTTTGGATTGAGAATGACTGTGAGACCAGTAAATGATAATGATGTGAGATATTTCTACTCAAATTTGTACACTTTATATGTTGAGATTACCCAGTAGGTTTTGGTTCCGTAAGACTCTATCTAGTCTCTTGGTGGTAGGATTTAGGTTTTCGGCAGAGTGGTGGTGGTAAAGTGTCTGTTTGCGGTTGTGATTTTTTTTTACCATCCGTCTTTGGTGAGAAGAGATAAGGTTTGGAAGAGAAAATTGATCGTAGAGAAAAAAAAAAGTAAAATTCTCCCATACTTGGTATCTAATCCAAATAAATTAATTTAGAATTTTATAATACATTGTGCCTAACCCTTATATCTTTATAAAAATCCTTTTACACACATTAAAATACACAGAGAAACCAATGTACACAAAAATAGTGAAAAAAACTTAAATTTAAAAATGCCCATTAAATGAGTGAGACACATTTCACCGCCAAGTAGCAATAGTGCCCACCGCCCAACATGTTATAACCCTGTTTATATATGGAATTTGTTAGAGAATTTTGTCCTTTCTTTTTAAAGTTAAAAAATGATCCTCGATTCTTCACAAGTTTTGCGCCGAACTCCACCAAGAAACTAGTCCTAAAGAGGGATCGAGTAGATTGTGTCGATTTAATCATAAAAGAAATAAAGAAAATAATCCCACATCAAAGAGTCTAGCTAAGATGAAAGTGTAACGCATTTATTTTGGTCAAATGTGTAACGCATGAAATCCAACAAATCTATTGTATTTTATTACCTCAAATAAAACGTGTCAGTCTCTCCGGTTCTCAAAGTGTCATCTCAACAAATACTAAGCTTCAAACAATTCTGGTTTTTTCTCCCATTCATCCCCTCCGCGCCGAGCTCTCAATCACACAGGTTTGTTTACTTCTCCGGTTTTTCTTTTGTTACTCTTGAAAATATTTAGCCTGTTTACGTACCCTTTCGATTCCTATTTATGCATGAGTTAAAATTGCACTGATTGATTAGAAGCTTGAAAAAAAAACTCATGTGGAGGTTAGTTTGTTCTTTATGTTTGTGTATCGAGGCTGAGCAATGAATTCTTAGGATTCGGTATGTTTTTCAGTAGATTGTTGTGTTAGTAGATTAAACATTATTCTTCGTTCTATAAGTTGACAGGTTGATGTTTTTATGATGATAGGCATAAATTGAACTGTATATATGCTTTTAATGGGAGAGAATCTGATACATTTTCAGTGTTTTCGGATGTGCATATGTTTGAACTATCTCGCATTGCTAAGGTAAATGGTACTGACCAGTGACCAGTGCCCAGTGACTTGATACAGCACTTAATGCGAATAGGTTTAAGATGAAGCTCTTGGATTCTTTATCATCATATTAGATGCTTGAGTTAGATTGTGGCATGATGTCGGGATATCGGTGTATTCAAGACATGTTTTCATGTTGGCATGTGAGGGTGCGTGTTGTCTATCCTACATGGCTTCTTGTCATTATTCCAATGTTTTTGCTTGGCTGGAAAGCAGAATTTACCGTTCGAGATCTACTATAATAGGATTAAGAATGCGATTCTTGATTTCTTGTCTGAAAGTCTCTATTTCATTGATGTCTAAACTGTCCACATGATACTAATCACCCAATGATTATAGTGTTTATGGGTGAATATTGCATACTGCTAATGAAAATGGAAGTTTGGCAGGTTTAATCCTATTTCCTTTACTATTTGAATCTATGTTTTGATCCCTCTCTGAATCTAGGACTTAACAGGGATACCAGACTTGCGAATGGAGAACTCTGGCAAAATAATACCATTTGGTGGTGCGAATCCTAGAGCCGGCACAAACGTTGGTTCAACTTCTCAAACACCCAAACGTAAATTTGTTGAGGAAGGATCGAGCTCTAGTGCCCATCCCGAGCCAAGAAAGCTGTTTATTCCTACTCCGTCGGACGAGGTTTGGAATAATCTGGTAGCAGCTAACACGGGTGGATTTGCTGTCACCGGGACTGCAGCTGCGGCAACTGCCGGGCATGTTCTGGGAGGTGTGGATATTGCTGAGAGCAATGAGTCCTATCTGTTCCGAGTGTCTCTTGCTGGAGTGAAGAGGAATCCAGGTACGCAGATGTTTAGTCTTGACCTTACCATTATTGCTTGCACTGAAAATTTAACAGCAATTTCTTGTTACATACTAGTATTCATTATAACAAAACATCACACGTTGTTAATGCCGCATGCTCATAAATGGATTTTGTTAGCTACTTTTGCACCAGTTCTGTTTTTGTCTGATTCAAAGTATAGTCTATTGTGCATTGTGAGTTACTCTTGTTATGTATTTGTGAACTGCTGCAAAGCCTGCCTCGGTTGGTAAACCTCCTTACTTGTCATGCCTTCTTCTGTGTACGAGGGATCAAATGCTACAAAGATTAAAGGGATCAATTTTGCTGGATATGAAGGATACCCTTTCATTAAGGATAGTTTGATTGACTTCATATGCTGTTTAGGACGGGTAATTAATTGCATTTGATCCCATGTCCATTGTTGATCTAGTTCAGATTTAGTGCCATTTTCGCAAGAAAATCTGCTCGTTGATTTGCCTCTCTGAATGTATGTGACAAGTTAATATGGTAAGAATTTATGTCTCGAGTTCCTTTTGGTTGTCAGTGGATTTTTAAGCCAACCTAGAGTCTGATTCTACTATAAAACATGGTAAGTTAAGTTCCGTTGCCATTGTATGAGCTGCCATTATTGCCTTAACCTCAGCTTGTAGGGGTGAGGTAGCTTCGGTTGCTCTAGTATATGATTCCAAAACCAGCCTCCCCAGACTTTCCGTATGCTGCTGCATCCACATTAATTTTCATTCCTGAAATAGGTACGTTCCAATAGAACCGCTGGGATTTTTTTCCAGAAGGGGGAAACCAACCTATTCTCTATTGTCTATTCAGAATTTGTTTTTAATGCTGTCTCCATGGATAAGGTTAGCTTCCAATTTAAGCAACAACTGTGCTTAATGCCTAAAACTAGCCTACCATTGTGAATGTTTTAAGTTTCCACCGCTAATAGCCTAATGATTTTGAGAAACTGAAGTAGTTAATTAAATGCTCATTCAACTTCTACAGCTTTGTTGTTCGATAGACGCTACCTATACGCTTAGCTTCTCTTCTTTCATGTATCTTTTGTTAAGTAGGTAAAAATGCTCGTTGGACTTGTACAGTTTTGTTCTTCTATAGATTCTACCTAGATGCTTATTTACCCTTCTTTCATGCATCTTTCACTTATGAGTTAATACTGCTGCACATCAGTATTTTTTCTCGTGCTTTCTTATCCGCAGAAGACTTCAGCTGTAATGTAGCCAATAGCGGTAAAGTTACTATACAGGGACAGACAACCACCGGGGAGGCAACAGTCCAGAGGCACTCTCAGGTGTTCGTGATGCAGTCTCAGAATCTCTGTGCTTCTGGTTATTTCACCATCCGCTTCGCGCTCCCCGGTCCAGTTGTCAGCGAGTCTTTTACTGGTAATTTTGGGGCTGATGGAATCTTAGAAGGGATAGTGAAGAAAGCTCCTTCCGTGGAACCCCGCGCTTATAGATTTTGATTCTGCAATCTGTTATGTGCCCCTCCTATATGTCTGATGTGATAGAATATATGCAATGTAGCACAGCATGCATCCATTTATATTAACAGATCAGAGGGCTTGTAGTGTAACTTTGATGTAACAATATTAGAACGCAGTCGTTTTATGTGGTTGGATGGTTGGGAATCAGAGGCATCAGTGAGTTGTTTGTTAGCTACTTGATTGCCTAATAGGTTGATACAGATTGGTGGTTGCAAATCTTCGAACTTTGTGTGAGAATGGCAATTGAGACCTCAGTTGTGGAGCCCCTACGCTCTGAATATCTTGAAACTCTTTTTTTTTTCCTTCTCTTTCTTCCACTAACAAGCTGTGTAGAAGGATCACATGAGGTTGTAGCTTCTTCTCTTTCTCAGTTATTGCACCTTAATTCCTCATTCTACTAATATGCAGGCTACAAGGGTAGCAAACTAAGAGTCTTCTAATGCTCTCGGAATCAATGTCTGGAATTCATCTTTGGAAACAAGTATGGCAGATGGCTCAGCCAATTCATCAACATTCTTGAACCTAACAACACGGGCCTCAACCTTTCCACGGCCAATCTCCCAGGATAGGTTCAGCACCCACACACACAGGTAGCCATCAACAATCATGGACCACCTACTCGAAAGGTTTCCTCTCTCTGCACAAATCTGCCGCACACACGAGGATGACCCGAATAGAATTTGGAGGCAGATCGGTGAGGGTTAATTCGTAATAACCTAAGACAGACTGAAATAAGGTGGAAAGAGCGAATCGAAGCCCGCAATTTTCTAAGGTCTCCAAATACACTACAACCATTCCCTTGGGAACATTCAAGACCGTCTCCGTGACACCATGCAACAATATGTGGTCACAAAGATCAATCAAACTCTATCCTCCTAACAGCAAACATCAACTCACATAGCCAGTCGATGTATGAAGCGGTACTCTCCGGCCATCACATCACAGAATGATGAGCCTTGGATGGTCCAATTGTGGAAACCATGATCGACTGAGAGAACAAGGAAAAAAAGAAGAATTGAAAGAGAAGCAAAGAGGGTACCTGATAGATAGAGTAAGCAGACGCTCAGAGCAAATTTGCAAAAGGTGAAAAAAAAGGGAAAACGAAAGGAGAAATGGACTTAACAGGGGAGAGAGATTAAAAGTGAAAATGGAATCAGCACAACAGGCCCAAGGTATATCTCGAAAATGAAGAGACGCCAAAATGATTAAAACCATCTTGAGAAGACATGAATTTCAAGCAATTAACATATGAAGCCCCATAAAGGCGGACGCGTGGCACCAGTTAAGACAGTCGACATAACTGTTCAAAACCTAACTCCATTTTTTTTTGAAAAAATTGCCACTTTTTGAAAAATTACGGCTAAAATAACCCCCGCGAAATGCGATGAGGCGAACAAACGAGTAGCCCTAATGAAGCCGCTTACATACTCAGCCCCTTGCCCTGCACTTGACAGCAGGACCTTGGGCTTGGAGACTTGATAATATATGGGCCTATCAGCCCAACAAGAAGGAGTTGGCTATAAGAGGTAACAGACAAAACATTATGTGACAAATAATGTTAGCCACCAACCTATATAACAAGGAAGGAACAAGTGGAAAAGGTGAGCATACCAAGCACCACACCTACTACGGCTCTCAAATCTGACTCGATCGTCGGAGCAGGCAACCTTGCGCCTACCTGCCCGACCTTCGTCTAACTGTCTTTTGTGTAGATTACAATGAAGGTTTAGAAGGTATTCTAGAGAACTAATTTTAGCCATTAGATTAGAGTTATGACATGATCTTAGCCATTGGTTGGGTGATGCCACTAGTATAAATAGGGTGATGTAGTATAGTTTCAATCAAGCCAAAAATAATATAAATCTTCTCCTTATACAAATAGCCTCTTCCTCCAAGTTCTCCATTCTCTCCCAAAGTTTTCCAAACCCTTCTTTAACCATTCAAAGTTTCCTCTCAAAAAAGTGGTATCAGAGCTATTCCCTCTCAACAAAGTGGTATCACAGCCACAAGATCCTTTTACCATGACAAATAATGTTATTTCCTTTCAAGTCTCAATGCTCACTAAGAACAACTATGACAATTGCAGTCTGAGGATTATGGCTCTCCTTGGAGCACATAATGTGTGAGATATAGTTGAGAAATGCCACTCCTGATGGAGATCTGGATGCGACTACCACCATAAATGAAGACATTCCACGTTTTGATCAAACATTCAAGGGTTTTGTTTGTGATCCTCTAAGTGACATGGCTGGACCTATGACAAGGTCAAGAATGAAGCTTAGAGATGCTGCATTGAATGGTTTGATTGATCGCCTTCATGATGAAGAACTTAAGAAGAAGTCGACAACTACTTGGATTACTTATTCAAGTTTGTCAATCAACTAAAGACATTATGAAGAACACTAGACTCTTTTTCCATTAGATTATTTAATGAGGTAGTGTGATCATTGTAACATTAATTTTATTCTGGGTTTTTGGACTGTTAAATTTGGCCATGTGGGCCTAGGAGAACAATTCAAATTAACAGTGCATTAGGGTTTAGTTTATTTAGTTTTATTATGATTAGAATTAGATTTTGTAAGATTAAATAAGGAGATATTTTTCTACTCTACTTCTTACCAAGTCTGGACGAGAATCACAGGTTAAGGAAGAGTAGGATTTGATTTTTGGCATTTTAGTTAGATATGGTTTTAGCTTCTTAAAGCTGGCATAAAATTTGATTCAGTTTCTACTTGTGATTAGGGTTTCTTTTTGGCTGAATGTTACCTTTATTTAAAGAGGGTTCAGCCGAGTTTTTGAAAATCTTTTATCAATCATATATTCAAACTTTCGAGACATTCTCATTATCTTCATTGTTGCTTAAACTTGCGGGCTATTTAAGTTTCAATATCCTTTATAGGCATACCCTGCGGGCTAGACGTTTATAGAAAAATCTTGTAAGTGTACCCTGCGGGATAGATGCTTATAAGTCAAATTGAGTGTACCCTGCGGGCTAGACGCTGTAATTCGTGCATTTATTTTGAGTGGTGCGAGATTCTCAAAATAAATAAAGATCCGATTTTCCGCAATCCAGAGTCTTTACAAGAAGATTCGTATCAGTTGGTATCATAGCAAAGCAAAAGATCCTTGGTCGATTTCACCATCATCAGGGGTTTTAAGTTTCTGTTTTGAATTTCATTTCAAATTTTGCATTATAAACTCATTCGTATCTTTTTCTAACTATTTTTGTTTGATCTTTCTTAGCAGGAAGGTTGAATCTTGAGTCAAAGGTCTTCGAAGGGTCCGAGAGTTAGAATACTTCGGTATTACTATCCGTTTTCACCTTTTCAATCGAGTCAGGAGGACGCTGAAGGGTCTGAGCGTTAACAAGTATTATCCGCCTTCACCTGTCGGTCATTTTCGTAGATCTAGATAGCTTAAACAGTTTTATGTGCTTGTGATATTTTCTTCAACTCTTCTGAAAACCATTGCATGCTCATAATCCTACTTGCTTTCATTCTCATCTTTGATTCAGTAGTCTTGAATTGTCTAGATTCTTGATTACACGTAAAAAAAAGTCTTTTTGTGTCATTTTCCAAATATAGTGTCATATTCTTGATCCTTACGATCTTAAATACCTCGAAGTTCATTAGAATCAAGAGGAAGTTGTCGCAGATTTCTTTTCCAAATTTTATATAGGCTTAAAAACTATTCCAAGCTTTTCGAAAATCAAAAGGGCAGATTCAGGTTTTGGGAAATCCAGATCGGAAATCTAGGATTTGGAAAAATAAAATTTGGGCTGTTTTGTAATTTTCAGAAAGATTGGGGGCTGTTTTCCAATTTTTGAAAATTTTGAAGGTTGCACCCGGCTGAAATTTTTGGAAATCGGAATCTCGGTTTGAGTGATTTATTTGTGAAAAAAAGAGCTTGATTTATAGCTGCAAAAGAGAGGAGAAAAAGCAAGAGGGAAAGAAAAATTCAATTCAAGAAAGGAAAAGGAAATACTAAATCCTTTTGAGAGCGGAGAAGTTGAATTTCTATATATAGGGGCTTGGGGTGAACAAAAATTTCATCTTGATCAGCAATAATTCAGGTACTTCAGATTTTTGAAGAATTTGGGGTTTAACTTCTTAATCCTATTTGATTTTAGAAAATCAATTTTTCATTATCGGAATTTTTGTTAAGCCTATATAGAGCATTCTTATATTGATCATAACTTCTTCGATATAGCTCCGATTTAAGCCATTAAAATTGAGTTATCTTCCTTATTCTTTGTATAATTTGGAAATCTAGATCTTATAGCCCTTTTATGAGTTTGTATATTTTTAAATTTCGAATTACTTTCTGCAGTACTTAACCCTCCAGTTGCTTTGATTTGCGGTTGTTTTGATTAAATTGTTCCCTTGTGGACCTTAGCCTTGTGAGTTGTGAGAGATATACACTTGGTGAGTGATCTTACCAAAAAAGGGCAGGGGGGATTTTTAGTTCTAATTGTTTGTTACTTCTTAGCAGACAGCGAAAATGGCGGATGAAAATCCTTTCGTCCCGCCTTTTGTTAAAGATCCCAATAATTTACCTATTACAAATCCATCTACTAGTAGACGTGCTGAGCCACCCAAGGACTAGGCAAACAATAGTTGGGAGATACATCGATTCAAGCCAAATGAACCTATCGATTCCGCTCACTTTGTTGTTACCTTGAACGCCATGATGAGCGAAATTCAGAGATTGGCGCGCAAAATTGATGCCAATGCGCCTCCTACTCCATCCACGACCATGAAGGGTGATCCTCAAGGTCATGTTTTCAAATTTCAAGGATATGGAAGTTCAGACGAAGAGTCAATTGAGATGGAGAGACGATCGAGACGGGGTTCCTCTAGAAGACAGGAAACACTCTTCCCGAAGAAAATCCTATGGCAGTTCAGACTCAGGGTTTGGATCAGATTATTCTCGAGAGATAAAGGGGTTGAAGTATGAAATTCCTTGATTCGATGGTCAGCACAATCCGGTAAAGTATCTTGATTGGGAGAGACAGATTGAGAATCTGTTTGATCTAAATAATTACCGAGAGAAGGAGAAGGTAAAGGTGGCGCAGTATTCCTTCACTCATTATGCTGCTAAGTGGTGGAAAAATGTTAAAGAGAAGAGTCAGTTTGCCGGAAAGAGACCAATCGACACTTGGGAGAGATTGAAGACCGAGCTTCGTACATATCATGTTCCACCGACTTACCTGATGGAGCAACATTCTTATTTAGCGAATATGAAGAAATGCTCTAGAACGGTTGATGAGTATTGGCAAGATTTAGAATAGACCATGAGGAGAGTCGGTATGAAAGAAGATGATGCGTTCATTAAGAATCGTTTCATTGAAGGATTACGGGAGGATCTTCAGACACCCGTCAGACTTCAACATTACATATCAATGGATGATTTATTGATGAAGGAGAGACTAGTTGAGTCTACTCTTCGGCCAAAGAGACCTCAATTTGGATTTCCCAGTCAACGACCAGGATTTGACTCCAGAAATTCCAGTTTGGGCGGAGGAAGGGGCACGAACATGGGAGACCGGGGCACTGGTCAAGTCTTCTCCAATCCCACATTTTCCAATGATAGGAAGTCAACTCCTCAAGTTTCGAGCACACAGTCATCAAGGAGTTCCGGTAAGTCTCTGGTATCTTCTTCAAATTAGGTTTCAGTTAACAATACTACTTGTTGTCATTGTAGAGAGAGAGCATGTTCGTAGTCACTGTCTTCATGCTAGAGTGTTGACCACCATTGAAGAAGAAGATGAGTACGCCGATATGCCTCCTCTTGAGGAATTTGGTAAAGAAGAGGAGCAGATATATGAGGAATTCATCATCGATGATCACGGTGAACAAGGTCCTGAGACACAAGGTAACTATGTTACTTTAAGGGTACTAAATTCGAAGATGGATGAATCCCAGGTACAAAGAATGAATATTTTTCATACTCGTTGCCTTGTTAGAGATAAAAACTGTTTGATGATCATGATGGAGCTTCTTGCGCTAATACTATTTCTAATCTTCTTGTGAAATCATTATATTTTACTGTTGTTGCTCATCCATCACCTTATAAACTTGTTTGGTTAAATGTTAGTGGTGAGATTAGAGTGAACAAACAATGCATGATTAACTTTAAGATTAGGAAATAAGTTGATGCTATCTTATGCGATGTTATACCTATGGAAGCTAGTCATATTTTGTTAGGGAGACCATGACAATTTGATCATAGAACTGTGCATGATGGTTATTCTAACAAAATTACTGTGATTAAGGATAGAACCAGGTATACATTGTTACCATTGTCTCCTATTGAGGTTGTTGAGGCTCAGAGACGCATGAAAAATGAGAAAGAAAAATATGCGACTGAGCAGGAAGTGGTGGCCGAAACTAGCCCTAACCGTAAGGGGGAGCCCATCGGCCACAAGAAGGGATTTGAGGCAAACCCTAGGCATCCAAACGGCCACAAGGCTTTGGAGGGCACAAAATCTAAGTGTTTTAACCCTAACAAAGGTTTTAGCAACACAGGTAAGTCAAGCATGACTGTGAATGATTCCGGAAAGTCGCGAAAGGTTTTAACTTTTGATATATGTCCTTTACCGTCTATATACATGATGAAACGTGATTTGCCTTCTGATACTGGACAATCATTTTATGCATCTATAAGGGACGTGACTCGTGTTTTCTCTACTCATTCTCATATTCTGATATTACATTTTAAAGAGAGTTTACTCGACAATGAGGATATGCATGTACATGTTTCTCCATAGTTTGCTAAGTTGTTACAAGATTTTGAAGATGTTTTTCCTGAAGCATTGCCATATGGATTGCCTCCATTGCATGGCATTGAACATCAGATTGACCTGATTTCGGGTTTGGTTATCCCTAATCGTCCGACATACAAAGCAAACCTTGAAGAAACAAAAGAACTACAACGACAAGTAGAGGAGTTATTACAGAAAGGGTATGTACGCGAATCTTTATCTCCTTGTGTTGTACCGTAATATTAGTTCCTAAGAAAGATAAAACTTGGTGTATGTGCATTGATTGTCGTGCTATAAACAAGATAACCATTAAATATCGCCACCCTATTCCTAGATTAGATGATACGCTTGAGAATTTTCATGGTTCTGTGATATATACAAAGATTGATTTAACTCTGGGTTACCATCAGATTCACATTAATGAGGGGAATGAGTGGAAAACTGCATTTAAAACTAAATCCGGGTTATATGAATGGATTGTTATGCCATTAGGATTAACCAATGCACCTAGTACATTTATGATGTTGATGAATCATGTCTTAAGAAAGGTCATTGGCCATTTTGTTGTCGTTTACTTTGATGATATCTTGATCTATTCTAAATTTACTGATGAGCATATTAAGCATGTTGAGATGATTCTTGTTGCACTTCGTGAGTCTAAGTTTTATGCAAACATCAAGAAGTGCACTTTTTGTGCTTCGAAAGTGGTGTTTCTAAGTTTTGTGGTCTCTAAGAAGGGCATAAAAGTCGACGAAACCAAGATAGAGGCCATAAAAACTTGGTCGAGACCCTTTAGTGTCAATCATGTACGTTCTTTTCATGGTTTAGCTAGTTTTTATAGAAGGTTTGTGCGTGATTTCTCATCTATTGCTGCACCTTTAAA
>JAULKM010033634.1:0-13538 GCA_032355605.1 Rubia tinctorum
TCAAACATAGAATCAAAGATGAACAAAGATGAAAGAAATGGAAACCTAGGGTTTTTTCGCCAATGGAGTCGGGGAGAAGAAGGTTAGAAAGAAGAAGAAAAAGTGTTCCCTATTTATAGTACAAAAATTCCAAAAAGTAAGTTTGGGCAGGTGGCCGTCGCGACTCGCGATGACCAAAGTGACCTGCCATAAAATTACTTAACTTCTTGGTCTTCATGTAGTCTTCTCTTCTTTCTATCTCCGGGTCTTCAAAATTCTTCATAGTCTTCAAAATAGAGTCTTCAAAGTCTTCACATCTCCTATAATTACCTTTTCTCACGGAATTCTCATTATTAGCGACAAAAGCGATAAAGTCGCTCTCAACTCTAATAATAAGAATTCAAGGTAAAATAGGGTTTTCAGAGCATCAAAGTCTACCAAAATGAGTCTAAGAAGGTACCAAAATTACCATATAAAATGGACACATCACCTATCCCCCTCCCCCCCTTTATTTGCGCCGGAGAAGTTCATGGTTCAACATCCTTTACATTCGCTAATAAATACCAGTATTTGGTCGGGGCTGTTATCTGGTGCCGGAAGTCCGACGCTATCAACCACCGGGGCTATTGGTTGATGTTTTGTAGTACTACTGATCCAATCTTATATTTTTAAAAATATATAGATATAGCCTTATATTTTATAAAAATATTCTAATTTGACCTTTTTTTAAATGTACAGATATATCTTCATGTTGTACTGATATAACCTTATGTTTTTGAAGACAATACGGATCCAAACTAATATTTTTATAATGTAAAATCATCAAAATTTTAAAACAGAACTAAGTTGGGGTATTTTGGTCATTTTCAGGATGGTTAACACCGGATTTTTCACAGTAAACGCTGGCGGGGTTATTTCAACACTTTTGATGAAAATTTAGAGTTATTTTGACACTTTCAAATTATACAAGGTTATTTTGACAATTTTGTGTAAAACATGGAGTTATTTTACCACCTTTCTCTTTCCTCATTCCCGGGAAGGAACAAAGGAAGTAACCAACATGTTTGCATTGCATTATGAAAGTGATTCAGAACAACCATCAAATTTTTTTTCAACCTAGATGAGGTAAAAAAAGCATAACATGGAGAAGAAAGAAGCTTATCGGCATATTTTTAAAGTATTCTGATCACTTATCCTGTTGCTCAGATTGAAAAAAGGGTTTATGGATCAGAATCATCATAATATGAATACTAAGCGGTTGAGAAATGGAGATGAAAAAAGCAAATGCATTAGAAAATCATGGTTAAACCTCAACGAGGATTTCTTCACCCAGTTGTTCAAGACCTTCCTTAACTTCTTGTTTCTGCGAATAGCGTGAAGAAAGTAAGAAGAATTCACTTAAATATAGATATACAAGAGATGCATGTTGACAAAATTCATCGTATGAAGGGACAAAAAGAACTAAAAAAGATTAAAAAAAAGAAGTCATCCTCTACTTGAGCTACATGTTTTCCCACAATATTGTGCCAAAATTACAGTACTTTTTAGATTCTTAGAGCTTGATATCAATAAGAGTATTAACAATCGACAACCCGTGGGAGAGACTCTTTATGCACAAAAGCTGAAGGAAGCTTTTTGGTCCCAGCTGCTCAACTCCATCCATATGCCAAATCATTCCTCTTCCTAACACTCTCAACAGAAGAAATTTTGTATAAATAGGAAAATATATGCGACAAAAAGAGCTCAAATAATTTCATCGATTCACTGTTCAGCTTCTCGAGAAGAGTCTCTTAAAAGTATGGTCAATTTTCATTTTACATGTCCAGATAGAGAAACGACTATGTCAATGCTGCTCGTGGATATCATTTTCCTTAAGGCAATGAGTGAGTATAATACCTAGAGGTTAATAAAAGGACAGAGATAACAACTTCAAACTTTCCAATCACTACAAAAGACAAGACCTTTTACCTCGGTTCTACAACACCTTTTACCATAATTTTTAGTACCAAAATAATTGAGGCAAATATCGGCATAGTAAAAAAATATACTTTTTACCTCGATTTTAGACCAACGCCGGCAGGTATTGTAACTGACGTTAGTCGTAGCAAGAAAGTAAATAATGGGAGACCATTGCTACAACTTTGTTCAAGCCGACATAAGTCAGAATGAGAGCGACATCACAAGAGCTCTTAACTGACGTCGCTCGCTGTGGGGCAGTCATGTCGTGTGCATGCTGACGTGGAATTATGACCAATACAATGTTATTTTGAAAGACCGATCCGTACACATTCTACCGATGCTGGTTTTTGCAATGTCGGTTACGTGTCATCGTTGTACCGGCGTGTGCAACGTCGCTTGTTCATCGGAGAGATGTCGATTCTCGTAAATATTATAATATTTTATATTTGGTGACACAAAAAATCGTTCATCGCTATCTGTTACATGTTATTGAATATTTGATGGCTTGTGAAATGGTTAAACGTCATACAATAATCAACTGTATTCAATTAATGCAGAATGGAATCACATGATAAAACCTACATAACTATCACATATACATTACAAGTATATGATACAAACTATTAAAATACATAATGTTGATATGAAATTGAAATATTATTGGTATTGAACCTACATTGTTTATGTTGTGCGACATTAACACTGTCAGAGCGACTAGTGAAATGACTAGTCCATTCATCTACATGCTGAAAGTCCATCGAGATCTCTCTCTATTTTATTACAACCAATCCACAACAAACAAAATTTATGTTAGAAATGGGCAGTCCCCAAATGAAATACACAATATAGCCATACGTAGGCGATATTAATCTCAACCGGAAAAATGCAACTCATCTACTTGGGTGCGACGTCAATCATTTGGGACATTGATGTTGCACGAGCCAACGTGCAAACCGACGTTGGACATTCATAGTTTTTTCAAGCATTCCCTTATTTTTACTTTGAATGAACCCTTATCTATGACCAATACTTCTTATCAATTGTACATGACATTATTTCTCCAAAATCCACACCAGCCAATAGATAACGTGTAGCATAAACATGAAAATATGCAACATTTCTTAGGCATATGCAACGTCGGTCATTGTTCGGCAACATATTGCAAGGCCCAATGGATTGAGACCGACATCACACAATCAAAGTGTGTTCTTACGAAAATGTAATTAGTGTCCACAATAGCCCTAATCTAAGTTTTTTTTCTCACTACTTACAAACATGGAATTATTTTGACAACACAAACACTATACCCTATATAAATTGTAACACAATAATCATACTTCATGAAATATTCAATCTTTGTTCCATAAAAAAACAATAACAAAATCACTAATAAAATTGTAAAATGAACATGGAATAAATGGAAAACAATCTCAATTAATTTGTACGCGGAGATGCTCCATCCTGTAGTACTATGCTTGAGGTGAGCAATTTGATTGAGCACTTGAATTATTGTGATGGTGTGAATGGAATGAATCTTAGGAGTTGGGTTTGGAGGAAGTGTTTTGGAGATGTGAAATAGGTATAGTTGCTAATTAAAATGGAGATGAAACAGGGAAATTTTAGCTAGAATTTTCAGCTTAATTTTTTTGTTCCCACTATAATTTTCAGGATAACTGACGTCAGTAGCAGGTCGGTTCAATTTTTGTACCAAGCAAAGTACTTGCGACGTCGCATACATGGGCCATAACATAATTTCCAAAAAGTATTGTCAAATACTCCTTTTGAAGATTTGGGCCCTTCCATTGACCGTTGATGCCCAAATCTGAACAACATAGTCCTGACAATGTGAATTACATGAAGGTATCTCCAATTTCACATTATGACTTCGCCCATTTTCTTGGCGGGACCAAAGTGCAAAACGTAAAAAGTTCACCGGTTGCGCCAAAATTAATTCTGATCGTCTGGGAAGGAACCTTTGCCATCCCGGTCGAACTTATAATCCCAGAGAGTGATAAATAAACTAGCTTGATCCCACAGAGACTTCAACAAGTTCTTCTGTTTAACCTTTATATACTTGTAAGCAATCATCTACAATTTACTCAAGACCACGTACTGGCGCTTTTAAAAAATTGATGGATTGAATTTTACTATCTTTTTATTTCATAAATAGCTAAGAATAAGTAAATCCGTGTGATTTTAAGTGGTGGAATTATCGTTCCCATAACGTGGGTATTAATAGAATACTAATAAAAATGATCACACTACCTCAGTTCGCATCCCTCTTAGACAGTACGTATAATATCCACATCAAACATTTTTCCTTATATTCAGGTGCAGAGTTATGAAGCGTAGGGTACATTCAAGGAAGTTTGGGGCATGGCGTAATTTCCAAAAAGTGTCATCAAATACTCCCTATGAAGATTTCGGGCCCTTCCATTGATTTGTTGATGCCCAAATTGGAACCACATGGTCATGAAAATGTGAATTACATAAGATACCTCCAATTTTGCATTCTGACTTCTCCTACTTTCTTGGAGGGATCTAAGTGCAAAAGGTAAAAATTCACCAGTTGCACCAAAATCGATTCTGATAGAACCGGACGTTAATAAATTTCATGAACATTTTTAAATTTCAATTTGTAGTTTCTAATATACTATTAACTGTTATGAAAGTGACTTTTATTTGTTTTGGTCAAACACGAGCTCATTCCTTGTGCTAATGGGCTAAAATTGTTAGGCCCACATTCAGGTAAGCCGACGTCGGTCGTAGTTTGATCAGTTATCGGCTAAGCTAATGGCCATGCAATATCGCACATGTCCAGGCGGAATTCACAAGGCTTGAAAGATATGTTGTTCCAAAACATATATATGTATAGAGCCCACCTTATAACCAGTTCAAACATTTACTTTCAAGTTTTCCTCAAATTCCAACTGTCCCTCACCCCCACCATCTCTTCTCTTGTCATAGGTATGGTTTTTTAATCTTTCCAACTCCTTCATTTTTGAATTTTTTCCTTGAAATTGTTCTATCTATGGTGAGTCAATGTGTTGGTTGGTATGTTTTTGGTTTTTTAGTTCGTATGGATTAGTTATAGTGAAAACCTTTCTTACATGTCAACATAGGTACTATGTTTGGGTATGTTTTTGGACAATTTTGTGTCATTTTCTGTTTTCCAAGCATGATTTTTTATGGGTTTCTCAATTTTGGCCATAGCAGCTAGGGTTAAATATGTCGTCGGTGGCCTATCTATTAACCTTTGTTCTATGCGATTGTAGTGTGACGTCGTTCATCCATAATTAAACTGGTATTTGTTTTGTATGGGATGTCACACTTATGTTGGTTTTCCTGTCGGTTTAACCGACATGTTACCGACCATGCTAACATGAATTTGCAACATACTGCTTGCTTTCAAATTTAAATGCAAACTCGTTTGTTTGTCGGTTACCTTGTTCAGTCTAAAGGACTGCTGCGCGACGTCGCACATACATGTCGGCCATGCCACTGTTAGGAGAATGAAACAAGGATAAAATAAATTAGAGAGAAGGGTTTGTCCCTTTCTCTCTCTACCTACTCTTAGGAGAATGAAACAAACTTAAAAAAATTCTTCCAAAACTGAAGCCCTAGCAGACATAGGCTCCTATTTATAGTAGTCGGGAATTGGGCCTTAAAAAGGCCCAAAAAGTGACCAAAAGCATCCATTGGCACGGGTCGTGTTATAGAACATGCCCCGTGTTGGTTTTGCTTGGAACGACCCATGTTATTTAACACTGGCCGCCGGCTGGAACTTCATCTTGGTTGTCTAAGCGCGCAATCGCGCCATTCGTCTCGGACCACCGGCTGGGACTCTTACTTAATTAGTTGAACGACACATGCCATGTTAACCTTCATGGGCCACAGGCCAGGTGCATGATTTTCCTCTTTTGAGCGGCGCATGCCATTTATAATCTTGCAGGCCATCGTCTGGGAATCAATTTCTGAGATAACTGATGGCAAGGAGTGTATATATTCACATCCCATGGACTAGTCTTCAAATGTTGACTTTGGAGCGGTACAACCCGTGTTAAATGGTATGAACCATACCCATACTTAGTTGCACGAGACGTTTCAGTGGAACGGGCAGTGTTAAATCAAGCGGCTCGTGCCAAGGGCCTCTTGTATGGACCGTGGTTGTTGGCATGGACCGTGTTGGCTGGCATGGCTTTGCCAAGTCTTCAAATGTTTGACTCGACTCCCTTCTTCTTCTTATCTTGGCTTCATCTACTACTCCATTTTGACTCGTTGCCTTCTGTCTACTACCACCCTTGCAGATGTCTTTCTACAAAACCACACCAAAGTGCTCACAAGCATCCTAACAATATGATCACAAAAATAGAATCTAGGAGCTCGTGGGGATATAGTGTCCATTAGATCCAATTAAGTCTACAAAGCTAGGGATTTAGATAAGAAAACCAACAATGGTCATCTAAACCCTTTGTAATGTAAACCTAACTAAAACTAGAAATGAACCAACAAAAACACAATAACAAACATGTCAAATGCATTGGTTAATGCATGTTTTAGGTGCCGATCACAAGTCAACTTTACCATTTTCCTCCACTCTTAATTTAAATTTTAGGTGGTTTCCTGCAGTGGTCTCATCGAATTCAGAGTTGTCCTCGGGTGTAGTCAGTCTTATTTCGTTTAATCCAGTTTATGAGGCTATATCTCTACCCCGGGTCTAAGACGGTATCAACCGTGGCTCCACTACTTATGCGCACTCTATGGGGTCGTTAATAACACCAACCTTTTCACGGGAGAGCAGTAATAACCTGCGGAGCGCTGGGAAAGATCAAAGATAGAATTTATATGTTGCTACCGTATGCTCACTACCAACTACTAGAAAGTAGCTAGTGGTAAGTCCCCAAAGAGATGCTAGAATTTGAAAGTTACTAAACACAACTCACAATAGGGCATCACTCCGATTGTATGTCTTGAATAGCTAGTGCTAAAAATAGAGGATTGGGGGGGGGGGGTGTTTATCTAATAGCTACTAATCATGCAATTCAGAAATTAAATTATATTAAATATCCTGGGAATATTTGCATAACATGATTGATGGATGAATTTAATCCTATATTCTATTGCATATAAGATATATAAGCCTATCTCATGCCTATATCACATAGTGTGGGTGGTAGTTGGTCATTCTCAATGTCTGTCACACAAAGGTTCATCGACATCTTTTTGGCTATCATCGCTTCCTCCGTAATTAGGGAAAGTGCATCGATCGAACAAAGGGTTAGTGTTGAGCTCCCCTTTCCCTGTAAAACTAACCACCAATGCTAAAGTGCCTCTACTTAAAGAATCAAGTGCCTAAGTAGTCACCTTGTGGTGGTAGAAACCGTTAGATATGAGAGTAAGGAAAATACATCCCGGTTACTTCACTATGGTCGCTTTTCCCTAGGCCTATAGAGACAAAGGAATCGGCGTCTCGTGATGACTCTAGCATTGAAAAGACTATGGTCGCTACATAATAACCCTAGAGTCAACAAACTATCATACTCATCTTATCGAGGTACACCGAGGGTGCCTCACACCCCTCTTAGAGGAAATGCCTTTCCTAACATGAATATTATTGCACGATGATCCAATTAAGATAATCTATAACGATCACAACAGTACTCTTAATCATATATACATGCACTCACAAAGCTGGTACTCACGAACCTACAATACGCCTAACCCAACACTCCCAAGGTAGCCATCAAGCTTAGCACGATAACATACCATATATGAAACTACGGTGAATAATAGAATATATATATATATAACATGTAGCTCATAAGTGATGATTTTGTGAGATTTTAGATCTTCCTATCTTTTATGTTTATGAATATTCATGTTTGAATACAAATAAAATCTCCAAGTAATTACACTACTCCATGGACATTGAACCCAATATAATCATTAGATTCAATGTCATAGGCATAAACTAGGAAATAGTAAATAAGAAGAGAAGAGTTAGTCTCTTTCTCTCTCTACCTACTCTTAGAACTAGAATCACAATAATGATTGAGAGATGAAAAAATATCTAAACCCTAGTAGACTAGTGCCTTTTTATATAGTAGGTGGAAATGGGCCTTAGAGAAGCAAAAACAAAGGGAAAGCTAGCAGCCGCATCAGCACGAGCCGTGCAATAGCACACGGCCACGCTGCACTGCCTGTACAAAAGTACACGGGCCGCGGAATTACGGCTTTCCTCGGCCAAACTAATTGCACAGCCCACACAAATTCACGTTAGGTGCCAGCTGGAAGGCATTCTTGGCAGTCTGTGCAGCGCAACCCATGTAGATTCTCATGGGCCACCGTCTGGAGTCATGCTCTTTGGCTTCTGATGGCGTGGCCACACAATAGGGTGTGAGTCGTGGACTAGAGATCCATGTCTTCACATTCTGAATGCACAAGCCGTGCAAAAGGGCACGACCTGTGCCAGGACTTAGTCTGTCGAGCCATCGGGTTGGTATGTGTCTTATAAATATACACGGGTTATGCATGTCTTCCATTATTTCTGGATTTTGACTCATTTTCTTTGACGCATCCCATCTACTACCATGATTATGCACGTGGTCTTCGGCCGACTGCCATTTTTGCAAATTACTTTCAACTATCTTCTATCAATCTTTCGAATGCCCTCACTAAGCTACTCTAAAGTGACTACGGGATATCTACAAATAACCTCACAAAATAGAATATAGATGCATGTAAGGACATAGTATCCATTAAATCTAAATAGGTCACAGAACGAGGGATTTAGACAAGAAAACCAACAATGACCATCTAAACCCCTTGTAACTTAAAATCATCTCAAACTAGCAATACACCACACAAAAGCTACTAAGAGATATGCTAAATGCATTATGAAACACATGCTTCTACCGTCTCATCAACTACCAGCTCTACCCTTCTTGTTGTCTCCACTCAGCTCACTGATCTTCCCATCCTTAGCACCGGTCTCGGAAGTTTTGGGTTCTCATGCTAATGTCAAGCTCACTCTTCGATTTGTCTATCCAATTTTTTACCATTGCATGTATCATCGATTCTAGTGTTTGTCTCTTCTTTACCTACTATCTCTCTTGAGTCAACTCCTAGTCTTGTGTCGCTTACTTGGTTCAGCTTCCATGTCTTTTTTACCACCTGTTCTTGAATGCTCATCCTATGGTTACTCGTCTTAAACACGATATTTTCAAGCCTTGTCGCCTAATGAATTTAATACTGATGTCATAGAATTAGAATCCTGTAATTTAAAAAAAGCATCCAAAGATACTCATTGACGTCGGGCTATGGTTGGTGAGTATACGATTTTAATAAAAAATGATACTTGGGAGTTGGTATCTCGCAACTACAATCGCCATGTACTTGGTTGTAAATGGGTATGTGAAATTAAATTCAATAATGATGTTTTTTTGAGCGATTCATGGCTAGACTATTTGTTTTCGGTTATCACCAACAAACATGTATTGATTATTTTGAAACTTTTAGTCCTATTGTAAAACATACTACCATGCATTTAGTTCTATTCATGTTGTGAAACATACTAACATGTGTTTGGTTTTTACTATTGTTGTTTCTCTTAATTGGATTATTTGTCAATTAGATGTTAAAAGTGCATTCTTGCACGGTGTTTTAAATGAGGAAGTTTATATGACCCAGCCTAAGGATTTCGTGCATCCCTCAAAACCAAATTACATTCGCCGTTTATGTAAGTCAATATATTAGTTGAAACAGGCCCCACAAGCTTGGTTTTCACGTTTCAACAAAATATTTTTACTATCTATTGGTTTTAAATGCAACACTTGTGACACCTTTATGTTTGTTTTAAAATACCAGGATCATATGCTTATTTTACTTCTTTATGTAGATGATGTTGCTCTCACAGGTAGTAATTCTGCTCTAATTCATAAATTTATTTCTAATCTTTCATCTTAGTTTGATATGAAGGATCTGAGGGATCTCCATTATTTTTGAGGTATTCGGGTGTTGCGTACTCCTTCTAGCCTATTTTTGTCCAAAGAGAAATATTTGTATGGTTTTTAGAAGACATATCATTTTCATACTATTAAATATGTATGCGCATCCATTGTTTCTAAGATTATGTTATCATTTGTCGATGGGGCCTTTTTTTTTTGAAAACCACACATATATTAATAGGACATAGAATTACATAGAGATCGTCCTAAAGAAAGAGCTACGTTATGATCGTAAGAAATTAAATTATGACTAACTTTCAAACATTTAAAAGTATTTAGATGAGAAATATTCAGCAATATCTGATGGATTATTCCTTTTATCTCCTAAGGTGGCTTGTCTTGTTGAGCTATTGATGAAGCTAAAATCGATAAATTCATATAAACCAGTAGATTGGCAAGAGTATATCTTAAAGATGTTGATATTGCTCTAAAACAAGCTTCAACTTCCAATTGTAAAGGTGTTAGTGTAGCAAAGAAATTGAAAACCAATAGCAGCTGTCTCTTCCTTGAGTTTGGATTCTATGAGATTCTTAGCCTGCTGTACTCAAAAATGTTTTCTTGTGAAAGGAACCATCAAAAGTAACTATGTGTGTATTATTTGGTTGCCATTAATCATGCAGATGATAGACCTATGTGTTTTGGTTCCTTTTCTTGCTTTGGAATTGAACAACATTCTCCATTTGATCATTGATATCATGATCAACCTCTTCTACCTCAGATAACGACCGACTTATGATGACAAAGAAGTTGTTAGCACTATGCCAACATACTATTGGATCCTTTAACTCATCATTGAAGACTTTCGAGTTTCTTTGCTTCCAGATTTCCCATAAGATACAAATGGATAATATAATTGCCCCATTATCCAGTGCTTGCCGTGTCCATCGTATAAACCATAACTTCACATCCTGCTGAATGAGCATTAAAATCAAGGCCTAACGATGAAGTTCTCCAAATCCTTCTCGATTCATCACAACCTATAAATAAGTGTGTTTCATCTTCACCTTGTGATGAGCATCATATACATGATTGTTGAACTGTTATATTTCCGCACACAAGGTTTTTTGCAGTTAGGAAAGAAGATGTAATTATCCTTCATACAAATACCTGTAATTTATGTGGTATCATGAGATTCCAAATCAGTTTTCAAAATTTGATCATCTCCTGATAAACCTGATTTTGTAGTGGCCATATTTCCTTTAAAGACAAATGATAAGCTTTCTTTACCGTGTACTTTCCATCAATATTTGGACTCTAAATCGAATTATCTTCATATGTTAAATTTTTATCAGTATGTATAGCCATGATGCTTGGTATCATATCATGTGCAAATATAGATCTTACGAGAGGCAATCTCCACTAATTATGATATGTGATTAGATCTGCAACCTTGAGGTTAGTATGCAAACTAATGGCTGAATTTTCTGACTGAGGATTGTGTTTATTGGGTATCTACTGGTTTGAAATTCTTGTGTTCTTTCCATTAGTAATCTGCCAAGCTAAGTTATTTTTTTTTATCATTGATCTCGCCCAGATGAAGGATTTCCATCCCTAAGAATCAGCACTTCTCAGGTTTAGTGTTAGAAAATCTTTATTCTTCACGTATTTCTCTGTACACTTTCCCTAAACACAAAATTTTGTTTGATATGATAGAACACAACACAAAATTTTGTTTGACATGATAGAACACACATGCTTCCCTAATAGTTCTTTGTTCATAGCTTCAATCGAACGCAAACCCTAACCTCATTCTTCTTTCAACCTACAAATTTTTCTCCATGCTTTCCAGTGAACTCTTTTGTCTCCAGATTCACCGCCCCAGATAAAAGCTACTATCATCTTGTCTAGTTACGTGAGAATTGATTTAGGAATTCTAAATATACCATAAGGATATATAGCTACTGAGGATAAGACATGTTTCGCCAGTGTAATTCTCCTCGGCCGAGAAAGATACTTTGTTTTCCACGGAGAAAATCTCTGATTGAATCTCAAGATGAGATCCTTGAAAACTTGAGTTCTTGAGGCTTGTAAACTGATGTCCATTCCTAGATATTTTCCTTCAAAACCATCGTCGGGGATGTTAAGAGTATATCTTGTATATTACATTAAACTAGCAGAGGTGTTGGGACTGAACATAATGACACACTTGTCAAAGTTCAGCCTTTGGTCTGAATACCTTGCAAATAAATCAATTGTTTTTGAAGTTTCATCCACCGCTTTTGTATTGCATTCTGAGAATACGATGCAATCATATGCATACATTAGATGACTGATTGTAGGACCTCCTTCATATAGTTTTAAACCTAACATTGAGTTAGATATGATTCTCTTCTCCAAATAGGTTGACAAGAATTGTTGACATAAGATGAATAAATATGGAAAAATAGGACACCTTTGTCTGATATAAAAACAAAGATTTTCTCCATTTAGCAGAACTTGATAAAAGACCGTTGAAACACAAGACATTAATAACTGAAACCAATTTTCTAGAAAACATGATTTCCTTAATTAGTACCATTCGAAAAAAATTCCAAGAAACCCTATCGTAAACTTTACTCATATCTAATTTAATAGCCATGATAGCCTTCTCCTCCTGTTTCTTCATAAATTTTTAACTTCATGTGCTAGCTGCACATTTTTTTATATACATCTTCCAGGAAGGAAGCAATTTTGAGTTTTTAAAATTAGTTCCTCAATATGTTTCTTCATTCTATTGGCTAAAACTTTGGCTACCACTTTATATTTGACGTTACACTAAGAAATTGGTTTATAATCAGCAGCCAAAGAAGGAATTTTTTTCTTTGGTCTGAGAATAATTTGATTTTGATTCTATTTTTTTTGGAATTGAGCCCTGATTTAAAATTCTTGGAATATTTTCCGTGAATTCTTGGCCAGGTATATTCCAGTTCCTCTTGAAAAAACCAGGTGGAATTCCATCTTCTCCTGGAGATTTCCAAGATTAAATTTCCTTTAATGCTAGCCACATTTCTTTCCTAGGGAATGGTTCTAATGTATCCATTTTATACAGTTATTTTGGGACCTTTGGATTCACTTTTATACACTTTTGTGCTCTAAATGTCACATTTTGCCTTGAAATTCTCTAAGATGAGTTAAGAGTGACTTTACTCTTTTATTACTTTTCTAGGGGATTTTGTGTGACAAGGCAAATGTTGGAAGACTTTGAAGACTTCGAAGACTATATTTGAAGAGTTGAAGACCTTATTTTGAGATTTGAAGACTAGAGGGATTAAAGAAAAATGATGTGAAGAGGAGGACTAGAGACAAGGAGAAGAAAGAAATCAAGATGCTAAATCTAGGCTCCGTCGCGAGTCGTGATAGACGGGTGGCCAGAAATCTTTCCTTCTTTTTGTACTATAAATACCAAACCCTATCCTCTCTCTTCAGAACCCCTTTTCTTCCTACGATTTTCTGGGTTTGAAACCCTAGTTTCTTTTTCTTGTTTTCTTAGTTTTTGTAGATTAGTTATGTGTTTTCATTATCTAGGCTAGTAATTTCCTTGGGAACAATGGATTGAAGCTTCCTTATCCATGTCTTGAGAATTATTTCTATCTATTTAATGCTTTCTCTATTGTG
>JAULKM010033643.1:0-13538 GCA_032355605.1 Rubia tinctorum
ATCTAAACCCCTTATGATGTAAACCTAGCTAAATCTAGCAATCTTACAACAAAAGGATAACAAAAGAGATGTTAAATACTCCGGAAAACACATGCATTTGAGGTCAGATCAGTGGTTATGTCAAATCGCCTTTGATCATAGTCATTTTTTACTTCATAAGCTACGTTCTGAGTTCATAAAAGAATATTGGGTCAGGTTCATAGAACAGACAGTGGTTCCAAGTTTGGACTTAAATAGGAGATAGTTTCCAAGTTTGTAACATTTGCCTGACCTATTTTTTCGAGTTCGGACGCAAATCACCGGGGTAGTATTTTCATAAAAAAAGGTTCCGAGCTCGGAACCTGTTTTCTTTAAATCATAAACTAATTCTTTTTTAAATCCTTACAAAAATCTTTTTGTGGTTTTCTTCCATATAGTTTCTATTGATGAAGAAGTGAATTACAACATTGGAGCACACAATTTATCATTGGTCTAGGTATGTTTTATTTTATTCCATTCCTTGGGTAGATGAAATAATGGTTATATTTCTTTAAATTACATAAGTTGAATAAGGTTTTCTGTTTATGTAATATTCGTGTTATGATGATTGTGCATTGCTTGTTCATGGATTGAGTTATAATTGACTTTTAGAGAAATTGATCAATTTGAACTTATCGGTAATGTACTTCTATTCAATAAGGCACGTGTCATGGACTGGAGGTCTGGGTATTCACCATATGGAGGTATGGGTCGTGCAAAAGCACACAACTCGCACTAGGACTTAGTCTCAAAAGCTACTTGTTTGGCACAGGCCGTATAAATTTACACGAGTCGTGCCAATCTTCTATTCCTTCAGGACTTTGACTCTTTTCGTTGACGCATTCCATCTACTACCAAGATTAAACAAGTGATTGTAAATGACCTTCAGTAACCTCTACCATTCTCGCGAATGGCCTTCACTAAGTTACTCTGAAGTTCTTACGAGCAATCTACAAATAAGCTCACAAAATAGAATCTAGATGCTCGTAAGGACATAGCATCCATTAGATCTAAATAAGCTACAAAATGAGGGATTTAGGTAAGAAAACCAACAATGACCATCTAAACCCATTGTCACGTAAACCCACTTAAACCTAGCAATCTACCGTACAAAAGCTACTAAAGAATGTGCTAAATGCATTAGGAAACACATGCTTCTAGTGTCTCATCAAATCCTCCCACAATTAGAACTTTACTCGTCCTCGAGTAAACAAGAACGAGGAAATATGTAAGCGAAAATATAGCATGTAAAGAATTTCCCAAAATATCCAAAAAAAATTCCTAAACTACCCTAGCCCCTAAAGACTTAAGAATCTCTCAACTGTCATATCACAAAGAAACTAAGACAATCTATCCAACCAACATACCAAATTAAAGGTGAGGTTAAGAGAATATGAATGTGTGAAGCTAAGTTACTCTACCAAAACAAACTACCGAAAGACAATCCAAGAGAAGCATATGATAAGCTTAGATTTCTCTCTTTATCTCTCATTTTGCCGAGGAGCCTTTCGGGGTTTTCATCCTAGCATCCCGATTTTTTCCTTTTTCAAAGCTCACTTCTCACATTTTTCCACACTATTTCCCTCTCATTAGATTTTTCAACCTATCCGGGTCTTTTCTATTGTTGCCTAAGTCACCCTTTCAGATTTTCGATTTAGCAGGGTATATTTTTTTAATAATTTTTTTTAAAAAAATTGGGTTGCACAAAATTCCCAAAAGGTAGGCTTATTACTACAATGAGAATAAGGAAAAACAAACAAACACAAAAGAATTTTTTTTTTATAACTTCTAAGTGACTAACTACTCCCTTCCCCACACATAAATTTTGCATTGTCCCCAATGCATCATCCAAAGTATAAAATCACTGGTGGAGTATATAAGAAATACTTGGGAATGAATATTGGTCACCCGAATTACACCAGTGATATGAAGAACAGCTCCTATGAATGAGTGATGTCCAAAAGAAATTTTCCTTTTCCTTCATAGAAGTAGTGAAGGGAGTTTTGATGTTTGCACCAAAACCTCTTGGAAATGTGAACTTCTTGGGTCATCCTTCGATCAAAATGTTCCCTATCAAGACAATAGAAAACCAATTGTAATCGAGTTCCAAAAAATCATCTAAAATAAAAATGAGATAATTTTTTTTAAGAACATTACCCATGGGTATACTTAATTTTGTCCCCATGACTTATTCACCTTAGAAGAGTTCATTCATGAATTGGATAATGGAGGAGATTTTCCTCCTCGACTAATCATAAAATTTTCAAACTTAAAGGTTTCAATATTTTCCCATTGGCTAGAAACTTGGTGCCATCCTTCTCATCTTTCATCTCTATTGCACCTTGAGGGTATACCTTTGTCACCACATACGTACCTGGCCACCTCGACCGTAATTTTCCCGAAAATTGACAAAGACGAGATTGGTAAACAAGGACCTTTTGTCCCACCAAAAAGTCCATTTTACTATTCTCTAGGCATGCTATGATTTCGTCCTTTCCTTGCAAATTTGTGCGGTCTCATAGGATTTGCCCCTAAACTCTTCAATTTCTTGTAGTTTCAACTTTCTATGTTCTCCGACTTTATTCAAGTCCATGTTTAGATGTTTTACGACCCAATGTGTCATGTGCTCGAGTTGACCGGGATGTGGCATCCTTTACCTAAGAGGATCCAAAAGGGTGACATGCCGATAGGAGTTTTTGGTGCGGTGCGGTAGGCCTAAAGCGCATCACCTAATCGGGGACTCTAATTCTTCCTTGATGGGTTAACCGTCTTTTCAAAAATGGCCTTTATTTCCCTATTAGATATTTATGATTGACCCATTTTTTATGGGTGGTAATTGGTGGATGTCTTATGGTTATTCTGTATCCCTTCAACAAGGATTCCATGAGCCGGTTGCAGAAATGAGTTCCTCTATCGCTAATTATGGTTCGAGGGATGCAGAACCGCGAAAAATGTTTGACTTGAGGAATTCCATCACTGTTGTCGAATCATTGGTCTCTGTTGCCTTGGCCTTTACCCATTTGGACATGTAGACTACCACTGCTAGAATATAGTAGTTCCCTTTCGAATTAGGAAAAGGTCCCATGAAATCCATTCTCCACACATCACAAACCTCAACTGGCATAAATATTTTTGGGGCATCTCATTCTTGGATGAGATGTTACCCATACTTAAGTAACTATCACATGATTGGAGAAAGTCTCGGGTATGTCTCCATATGTTGGGCAAAAAAAAAAAGACCAAATTCCACTAATTTCTTGATGGTTCTTTTATACCTGAAATGCCCACCACCTTCGGAAGAATGGCAAAGTCTAAGGATGAATTCTACTTCATCTTTGGGAATACATCCTTTAACCTCTTAGTCGGTTCAATACCTCCCTAAGTAAGGGTCATCCCACATATAAGCTTTTACCTCATTCACTAACCTATCCCTTTGTACCTCATCATAAGAAGAAGGAAATTTACCCATGACTAGGTAGTTTAATAAATTGGCATACCAAGATTGGCTAGTGTCACCCCGAAGAATTGTTCATTGGGAAATTCTTCCCGGATGGGTGCCAACTTGTGCTTTTCCTTGGCAGGATTTAGGCTTTCAGGGGGTGTCAATCTACTAAATGGTCGACCACCACATTCTCTCTCACCTCAAGGTCAAATTCACTCAAAAGGAGTATCCGTCTAATAAGTCTGGGTTTCACTTCCTTTTTAGTCATCAAATGGCGAAGTGCCGCATGATCCTTGTACACAATGATCTTGGTTCCGAGCAAATAGGGTCTAAATTTTTCAAGGGCAAATACCACAACTAGACCCTATTTTTGGTTCTGGAGTAATTACGTTGTGTATCATTTAGAGTTACTGAAGTATAGTAAATAGAATGTGGCACCCTCTATACTCATTGTCCTAGTACCGCATCTATAGCATAGTCACTAGCGTCACACATTATTTCAAAGGGATAGACCAATTTGGTGGTTGTATGGTAAGGGTGGTAACAAGCATCTCTTTCGAAGTGTCAAAGGCTCTCCTACCCTCCTCATCAACAATCAACTCCACATCATTTTTCAAGAATATGCATATAGGATACAAGATCTTAGAGAAATCCTTAATGAAATGCTGGTAGAACCCAACGTGTCCTAAGAATGACCTAATATTCTTAATACTAGTGAGGTTGGGTAAGGATTTAGCTTTTCCAAATTGGCCTTATCTACTTCTAGACCTTACGAGGTTTGTGTCGATACACCTTTCTAGCACTTGTGCTATATGATGTAGGAAACTATCGAAGGAGTCTCCATGGATGGTAAAAATAATCCCTAAAATTTTTTTACAAAGTGCTCAATGAACTCTGAGAAGATGTTGACCATACATCTCTGGAAGGTACCCGGAGAATTTCAAAGACCAAACGACATGTGCCTATAAGAAAAAATGCCAAAAGGGCATGTGAAGGTGGTGCTTTATTGGTCTTCAGGGTTGATGGCTATTTGGAAATATCCCGAATAACCATCAAGGAAGAAATATTAAGTGTGACAGGCCAACCTCTCTAGTAACTGATCAAGGAAGGGTAGGGAAAATGGTCCTTGTGAGTTACCGCATTTAGGCTGCGATAATCAATGCATACTTGCCATCCCTTTTGAATACAGGTGGGTACCAAGTCTCCATCCTTGTTCTCTACCTCCGTTACCTCGCTATTTTTTGGCAACACTTGGGTGAGACTCACCCAAGTACTATAAGAGATAGCGTATATCACTTCGGCCTTAAGTAGCTTAAGGACTTCAACCTTAAATACTTCCATCATTGATGGGTTTAACCGCTGTTTAGGTTGCCGTACGATTTTTGCACCCTCCTCTAATAGTATGCGGTGTATACAAGTTGATGAACTTATGCCTTTTATATCTGCTAAGGTCAAACCTATAGCTCTCTTAAACTTCTTGAGCACCTCAATCAATTTACCCTCTTGGTCACTAGTGAGCCTATTAGAAATAATCACTGGTAATGTCTCTCCTCCGCCTAAGAAAGCATATTTCAAATTTTTGGGTAAAGGCTTAGGTTCAACTGTGGGTGGTTTCTCTATTGAAGGCTTGGTTTCAAGCACCACTAGTTAATCTAGATTCTTTGGGAGGGTTTCTATGTGTCTCAATGTGGGGATTGATCTCCCCCATAATTTCTACCAAGCTAGCATTTAGATAATTAAAACATGTATCATTAATGGGATTATTCTCTAAAGCTACAATCATGCTACCATCAAAAGGTTCTTGCACAATTTCATCGAGAAAATCAATCACATATGAAGGAGACTCATCAAAAAGACAATTCATGCTTTCGTACATGTTAAAATCGATAATGTCTTTACCTTATCCTAAGCTTAACCTTCCGGTATGTACGTCAATTTTAGCCCTAGAAGTTTTCAAGAAAGGTCTACCTAAAGTATAGGTGTGGTATCATTTTCATTCTCCATATCTAAGACTTAAAAATCCACCAAAAATATTAGTTTATTTACTTTAACCATCACATCCTCCACAATACTTCTCGCGTACGTAGTAGAGCAATTGGCTAATTGAACTACCACTTCAGTGTTAGCAATTTACCTAGGTTCAATAATTTATACAAAGAATATGGGATGACATTAATGGAATCTCTTAAATCTACGATGGTATCTTTTATCAATGTTCCTTTAATCATGCAAGGGATGGTGAACATGTCGGGGTCATTGTATTTCGGGGAAGACTTCTTTGCACAAGGGAAGTGGGGTGATCACTAGTTTGATCTACAAATGTATACCTAAAGTCATGCTCAGAAGAATATAAGTTTTTCAAAACTTTGGCACATTTAGGCATAAGACTAATAGTCTCAAAGATAGGAAGACTAACCTCACAATGTCCAATGATCTTCGAAGGCTCCTTGTTGTACTCAACTCCTTGCCTATTCTTCGACCCATCCGGAGAATGGGGTGGCGGAGCTTTTTAATCCATTCTCTGCCTTTTTCAACTAGTTGGCTCACCCTTCCCATCAAATCACTCACTTTCCCTCCAACTCTCTCAATGCTTGAGGAGAGTCGAGTTCCCAAATCTCTAATGTAGCCATGCACTTGTGATTGGAGCGAATCACTAGTTCCACCAAAATTAGCCAAGGCTCTAAGCACTTCCTCACATGAGGACTTGGGTACTAACCCTAGGGATTGGTTTTGGGGCATTATATAAGTTGGGAAATTCCAACTATCTAACTCAAAGGGTTGGTTCCTCGATGCATCCCCATACCATGAATTTGAGTTGTAACTCGACTCTGAATTGGGAGAATCATGGTATGGGTATCATTCTCGATCCCATAAATTTTGGGAATCAATAACTTCTAAACCTCTCTCATAGTCACTCAATTGAGAGCAAGACTCCGTTGGGTGGTTGTAATAACATATCCTAAAAAATCTCACTCGTTGAGCTTCTGCTCTCCACATTTGTTTTTTTAATAAAATCAAAACAAAGAAAAGTCACAAAATTTGGAATCATAGTGCAAGGGTTCTTGGTTTACACCAAGAACTCAAAAAAATACATATTCCGGAAAATAAAAAACATGCAAAAAGGATACAAAAAAACAAACTACTACTACCAACTAGTCATACAAGCTAACAATAAAATTTGAACAAGCACCCCCAAAATGGCTTCAATATTTGATCCACACTCTGCGGGGTAGTTAAGTTTTGGGAGAATTAACCCGCAGACAATTGGGAGATCAAAGATAATATTTATGTGTTGTTCCCGTATGCTCACTACCAACTACTAAAAAATAGCTAGTGGCAAGTCCGGGGTCATCCACAGAGATGCTAAAATCTAAGAGTTAACTAAACACAACTCACAATCGGGAATCACTCCAATTGTATGTCAGGCATAGCTAGTGCTAAAAACATAAATTGGGGGGATTTTATCTAAAAATTACTAATCATCCAAATTAGAGAGTTTAACCTATATTAAACTAGCCTTGGAGATATTTGTGTAACATGAATGATGGATGATTTTGATCCTAGAGTGTATCACATATAAGACATATAAACCTATATCATGCATATGTCACATAGTGTGGATGATAGTCAGTCATTCCAAATGTCTGTCACACGAAGGTTCATCGGCATCTTATAGGCTATCACCACCGCCTCTGTCATTAGGGAAGGTACTTCGATCACACTTTTGGATATCATAATTCCTTCCCCGTAAAAATCACTCCCAAAGCTAACGTTCCCCCGCTTAAAGGATCAAGTGCCTGAGCAGTCTCCTTGCGTAGGTAGCGACTGTTAGGTATGAGAGTAAGGAAAATACATCCCAGGTACTCCACTAAGGAAAATACATCCCAGGCACCCCACTAAAGAAAATACATCCCAGACACACCACTATGAACGCATTTCCCTAGGCCTATAGAGGCAAAGAAATCAGCGTCTCATGATGAATCTAGTGTTGAAACGATGATGGTTGTTACATGACAACCCTAATTGCCACAAACTATCATGCTCATTCTATCGGGGTACACCGAGGATTTTTACACCCCTGTTAGAGATCTCGTTCCTAATATGAACATTAATACATGATGATCCAATCAAGTTAGGATCTAACGGTTAGAAATGTACTCTCGATCATATATGCATGCACTTACATCGCCGGTACTCACGAAACTAAAATAGGCCTAAGCTAATGCTCTCAAGGTAGCAAACAAGCTTAGCACGATAACATATGATATATGAAACAAAGGTGCATAATTGAATATACATAACGTGCATCTTACAAGAATAATAAGCACAAGTCAAACCTGACTTTTTGTAGACATAAAAGATATGAAGATCTAGAATCTGAAAAAACCATCATCTAGCCATGATACAAATAAAATCCCCAAGTAATTAGACTAATCCATAGACATTGAACCCTATTCAATCATTGGATTCAATTCCATTGGCATAAAATAGGAAATAGTAAATGAGAAGAGAAGAGTTAGTATCTTTATCTCTACACCTACTCTGGAAGCTAGGAAAATGAAATTACAATTCCTTAAACCCTAGTAGACTAGTGCCTCTTTTATAGTAGGTGGATATGGGCCTTAGAGAAACCCTAACAAAAAGGGAAACCCTAACAGCAACGTCGGCACTGGACGTGTAATAGCACACGGGCCGCATAGCATGACCCATACAAAAGTACACAGGCCGCAGAATAGAGGCGTTCCTCGGCCAAACTGATCGCGCGCCCGGCGTAAATTCACGCGGACTGCCAACTAGAGAGTGTTCTTAGAGGTCTAAGCGGCGCAACCCATGAAAAATCTCCCGAACCACCATCTTGAGTCATCTTCTTTAGGTTCTAATGGTGTGGCCACGCAATAGGGCGTGGACCGCGGAGTGGAGGTCCAAGTCTCAACCATATAGAGGCACAGACGGTGAAAAAGCACATGGCCCACACTGTGACTTAGTCTCAAAAGCTACTTGTTTGGTACATGCCAAGTAAACGTACAGGACTGTGCCAGTATTATATTCCTTCCGGAGTTTGACTCTTTTCTTCAGCACATCCCATATACTACCACAATTAAGCGCATGGCCTTCAGTCTACTACCATTCTTCCGAATGACCTTCAACTATCTTCTAATATTCTCGCAAATTGCCTTCACTAAGATAATCTGAAGTGCTTATGAGCAATCTATAAATAATCTCACAAAATAGAATCTAGATGCTCGTAAGGGCATAGTATCCATTAGATCTAAATAAGTTACAAAATGAGGTATTTAAGTACGAAAACAATGGCAATTTTAAATCACTTGTAATGTAAAACCACTTAAACCTAGCAATATACCATATAAAAGCTACTAAAAGATATGCTAAATGCATTAGAAACACATGTTTCTAGCATCTCACCACCGCTTCTTGTGATCTCTTTGCACTGTTTACCACTTGTCCAGGGATTGGGTGGTGCTCCCACTTGTTGTCAACACCCAACTTTAGCAGCTTTTGCTGGAACTAACTATAATCTTAAACCTCCAATTGCATGGGTTGATCCACAGGCTGTACCCCGGTTTCCTTGGTCAAACCGGTGATCAATCCACCGTGTGAGAAATCTTTCTTCTTGGTCCCCGCTGCCTTCAACATATTGTAGATGATGGTGTAGCCTGGGTTTATCTTAACCTTTTCCATTATGTAATTAAAGAGCATTAAGTTCCATATCGTCGGCTCACAAGTGTCCCACTCCCCTGTCGGAAAACATATAAGCAAACAAACTCATAAATTAGCAATTGCTCCATAGTCAACACACTAAAATCATATCGTTTAGTTTGACCAGTTGTATTCCCTGTCTAGTGAAAGTACTTCCTTGCCATTGCTATAGGACATAATGGGTTTCGCTTCCGTCATGCCTGACCAACTTTGCTGATGATATATATCTAACTGACCATGGGTATTGTTGGGCCTCAATTTATCCAAATCAACATAGAAGAAACCTAAGACTTTGTTAATCATGTACTTTGTCATCACATTTGTTTCCCCATTAACCTTTGTGACATTACGTTATTACTACTCTTGCCTAATTGGCATAGAACTGAATAACCTCATCAATGTAAACATTCTCCTCTAAGCATAGTAATTTCTCTAGGTGTTGATATTTAAATTTTTTAATCAATTATCCTAAGCATAAATATTCAATATCTCCAACCCTAATGACCTTAGGATTAGTAAAATTTCTACACGATAAATCAACATACCTCTGCTCATCGGTTTTGTTGAATTTTTCCAAAGGGCGGTCCTCGATAAGTAGGTGATGACTTTGGTCACTAGCTTGCGAACTACTTCCCCGTGGCCTTCCCATTGTTGGATGGATATTAATTTTTTCTTGAATTTAGAATTGAGGGATTTGGGGGGTTTGTTTACTTAATTTGAATTTGGGTTATGTTTTTTATTCGAATGGCTTGATTATTTTTTTTAAATACTTGCTTAGGTTCTGAACTCGGAAACCTTTCATAGCTTTTCATTAAATAAGATAAACATCTTACATGTTCAAAATACATGTTTTGAGTTCAGAATAGATGTTTGACGTGACAAAAGCATTTAAGAGGGTTTTCCTAAGGGAAAATTAATACACTTTGAAAGAGGACGTGAATAAACCCGATGAGACGTAAAATGCATATATTTTCTTTTGCATTTAAGATCTCTTTTCTTATTCTAAATTTCTAAAGAATGCATATACTAAGAAAAGGCCTAAACCTAAAAAAAAATGTAGGAAAAGTGAAAATAGGGGGAATTGCCACATTATCTCATAGAAGCCTGCCTACCTAAGAAATGTGATTATCCCAGTATGTTTTACATTCCTATCTATTTA
This sequence comes from Rubia tinctorum, assembly GCA_032355605.1. Lineage (NCBI taxonomy): Eukaryota > Viridiplantae > Streptophyta > Magnoliopsida > Gentianales > Rubiaceae > Rubia > Rubia tinctorum. The sequence goes on from JAULKM010033643.1 coordinate 10,338, forward strand.
GGTGATAGCTGGTGAAGGATGCTACAATTGATCTTGGATCCTTCATAAATATTATTCCCTAGAGCTTGTATGAAAATCTTGATTTGGGAGAGATTTGGGAGACTGGGGTAGTTTTCCAATTAATTAGTTGATCACTCTCAAACTAGTCCTAGGGGTATAGTTAACGATATGATGGTAGGCTCGCAAGCTAGTTTTTTCCGGCGGACTTCTATGTCCTCGATATATTGTACGATGGAGGTTCACACTCGATCTTATTGGGAAGATCAGTTTTTAAAGACATCGAGCACTAAAATAGATGTCAACATAAGAACCTTGACCCTAGAAGATGCCATAAATAGAATTAGTTTTCAAATTTATAAACCTAATCATGGATCCTCTAATTTTTCTATTGAATGCAATGGTAAAAGCATTTACGATGAATTTGATAAATTTCAGGAGTCTTTCACGATTGATGATTATGAGAGTCCTTGCATGGTTGATGACAGAACACAGATAGTGAGCTTTAACCTTGATGAAAATGTTGACGACTCTAATGCCTTGCATGATGTTAGTGTTACTTTTCCTATAGCGGATTTTTTATGTCTTTGAGCACTAACATGTAGCGAGTTGTGGAGTGTGGAAATGGGTTGAAACCTCCTAAGCCTCCTCCTAAATCCAAGGGAAAAGGCTATGAACTCGACATTACCTAAGGGTGGACACGAGTTCCCTATACTAGAGATGAAGCTTATTGCAATGTACTCGATCTCATTTGGTGTCATCAATGCTCACTTTTTATACATTTGTGAAGTTGTATTTTATGGTAAAAAAAGGATGGCATTATAAATTTTTTTCTAAGAGGTAAATTACTAATCAAGTTTCAGTCACAAAAAATTACTCGAATAGTAGTACTGTATTTGGAAAGTTAGTACTCATATTTGATAAGTTCTCTTCATAGGTGGTTCATTATTAAATTATGAAAAATTTACTTTATTTTTTCACTTATACGTACTTATTAATTAAATTAAATACTTAAATTTATTTAAATAATTTTTTAATTTAATAATATACTTTTTATGTAATATTTTTTTATCTTTTCATATTCAAACACACCTTATATATTATACATTTTAACTTATAAAATAAATTTACAAGTTAAAAGTAAAGTAATATATTCCTAAATTTATCGTAGAAAATAAGGGTAGTAATATGTATTTGTATTTATGCTCCGAGGTACATTATATAGAGGTACACAGACCTATACAGAAAAGGAAAAATAAATCTAATCTAATAACAATTCCAAGTAATATTCACATAAAATTACTATTCCTTAATACTCCTACTCAAGTTGGAGCACGGAGATCATAAATGCCTAATTTGTCAAGTAATGAATAAAATTAATTCCGTTCGAGAGCTTTGGTGAACAAGTCCGCAGGTTGATCAGAGGTGTAAATATGTGGAGTAACAAGAGTACCAGACTGTACAAGATCACAGACGAAATGACAATCAACCTCTATATGCTTTGTACATTCATGGAACACCAAATTTTCCGCAATGTGAAGAGCAGATTGACTGTCACAAAACCGTTTCATAGCAGCAAAATGCACGACACCTAAGTCCCGAAGCAAAGACTTAAGCCACAAAAACTCAAAACAAGTTACAACCATAGCATGATACTCCACTTCAGTAGAAAAACAAGAAACTATAGGTTGCTTCTAGGTCCTCCATGAAACAGGAGAATTACCAATCGTCACAAAGTACCCAGAAAGAGAGCATATTGTAATGGAGCATGGAGGCCAATCAGAATCAAAATAAGAAGTTAACAGTAATGAACTACGTGAAGAGAGAAATAAACCTTGACCAGGATGACTCTTCAAGTAGTGAATAACTCGAATCGCAGCTGGCCAGTGAGGAACACAAAGACACTTCATAAACTAAGCAAGAGTATGAACATAATAACTAAGCTCATAATGAGTGATGGTCAGGTAAATGAGACAACCAACCAGACATAAATACCACTCAATGTCATCATGAAATGAGCCTTCAACTTTTGCAAGATTATGTTGTTGCTCCATAGAAAAGTCAGTCGGCTTAGAAGCCGATAAACCTGTGTCCGATAAGATATCCCGGGCATATTTCCATTGTGACAGAAACATCCCATCAAGTATTCAAGAAATCTCTATACCCAAGAAATACTTAGGTTTACCAAGATCCTTCATATGAAAACAAGAGCTCAAGTATTTCTTGAATTCAGAGATGAGCGACGAAGAACTACCAGCAATGATCAGATTATCCACATAGACAAGGACATGCAAGGAAACTGAGCCACGGGTAAAAGGAAATAAAGAGTAATCTGCTTTACTCTGAACACAACCAAATGCACGTAAAGCCTGTGCCAACTTTGCAAACCAATTATGAGGAGCATGGCGAAGACCATAAAGAGATTTCTGAAGCCGACAAACCTTCCCTGGAGGCACAGGATAGCCCGGTGGAGGTCGCATATAGACTTCCTCATGTAAATCACCATGGAGGAAAGCATTATGCACATCCATCTGGTGACGTTCCCAACCACGAATGACTGCGACTGATAAAAATAGATGAACCAAACTCATCTTCGCAACAGGAGCAAATGTTTCGGTATATTCAATACCTTCTTTCTGGCGATTGCCGAGAACCACTCGACGAGCTTTGTGACGTTCAATGGAACCATCAGAGTTGAACTTGGTATGGTACACCCATTTGCATCCAATTGCAGTCTTATGCAGAGGTAGTGAAGATAAAGTCCAAATCTGGTTGCGCTTAAGTGCATTAATCTCATCAGCCATAACATCCCGCCAATGAGCATACTGGGAAGCCTCAGAGTAAGTAGTGGGATCTGCACTAGAAGTTCCTGCACCCAAAAATCTAGAATGCGTACTGGAAAATTTATCACAATTTACAAAATCAGTTAAACGATAGAGAACACCTGAGGAATGTGATGCCGCAGGTGTGGTTGTAGCAGTGGGGGGTTTATTAATAACAGCAACAGAGCAGGCATAATCCTGCAGATAAGTAGGAGGTCGACGATCACGACCACTCCATCATTCAGTAAGCAGCTCGGACTAAGGTGGCAACACCGAAGTATTTTTCGGCGAGCCAGGCAACGGAGATGAGCCAGAGGGAGGAGACACCGGAGAGATGGGCGATGCAGCGGTCAGAACGTGGTCAGCGGCGGACGGAGCGTGG
>JAULKM010033654.1:0-12500 GCA_032355605.1 Rubia tinctorum
TCGAGTTGAGTGTACCCTGCGGGCTAGACGCTGCAATTCGTGCAATTCAAGTGGTTGGGCGAGATTTCCATTTGAATAAAAGATCCAATATTCCGCAATCCAGAGTCTTCGCAAGGAGATTCATATCAGTTGCAGGAACTTAAAACTATTGGGTGTCAGTATACCTGGACTAATAGGAGAAAAGGCTATGAAAGGGTGATGAGTAGACTAGATAGAGGGCTTATACATGACATTTGGCTACAAGAGCAGAATAAAGTCTTCTGTGAAATTAGAATGGAATCCATGTCGGATCATTTTCCTCTAATGATCAGGTTTGATGCACAAAATGTTAATTTCAAAAAGAGATTTAAATACTTAAACTTGTGTTCACTGTTAACTCAGTTTAAGAGTACTGTGGAACAAAAGTGTGAGAACATTGGCTGATTTGCAAATCATACTTAAAGATTAGGAGAAACCTCTTTCAAGGCTGAATAGAAAATAGTTTTAAGAAATTGGAAAGAAGGTGGAGGTGAAACTGAATGAATAGAGAAAACCATTGGAAGAGTTGAATGAAAATCCATTGTCAGAATTGATTCAGATGACTGAGGCTGAGACTAGAAAGGAACTGGAAAAACTTCAGGAAGCTGAGTATATGCTGCTTCAACAGAAAGGAAAGATTCAATGGTTGAGTGATGGAGATCGATCTATGAAGTTATTTTATGAAGCAGTAAAATCAAAGCAGTATAAGAAATATATAGTTTCTCTGATGTTGGATGGAGTTACAGTTACAGGGCAGGAAAAAATTAAGAAGGAACTGTTGAGGCATTTCAAAACTGTACTGGGAAGTAGATCTGAGATAGTAAAACTGAATAGGGAGGTGGCAAATCATGGAAGGGTACTGAGAATAAAAGAGCAGGCTAATATAATACTACCCATAAGTTAAGAGGAGATAAAAGCTGCATTGAAAGGCATTCATTCTTTAAAAATCCCGGGTAAAGATGGCTTTACAGGCCAATTCTTTTAAAAATAATTGGAGAATAATTGGCGATGATGTGACTTCTGCTGTTCAATTTTTTAGTGGGGAAGAGATACCAGAAAGATTTAACAATGCAATTATTGCACTTTTCCCAAGGTAACTATTCTATAGGTTGCTTGATATTATAGACCTATCTCCTATTGCTCTATAGTTTACAAGATAATTACAAAAGTGATTTTTTCTATACTGAGAGTAGTATTTCCTTATATAATAAATGTTAACCAAAGTGCTTTTATAAAAGGAAGGTATATTGCTCACAACTTGTTGCTTGCTCAAGAGTTATTGCATAGGTATAAGAATGAAAGGATGAAACCTAGTTGTGTAATGCAATTGGACATCAGCAAGGTATTTGACAGTATTAGTTGCGTTTTCTTAGTGACTTGCTATATGAGTTGAAATTTCCTGAACTGATGATTGATTGGATTATGAGAAGTGTAAGAATATCCAATTATTGTTTGTCAATTAAAGGTAGATACACAGAGGTTTTTGTAACTATAAAAGATGTTAAGCAAGGGGATCCAATGTATCCATTGCTATTTTTGATATGCATAGAGTATCTATCTAGGATGTTCAATAGATCCTTTGACAAGAAACATATTGATTACCATCATATATGCAGTAAAGTAGATGTGCACTCTCTTACGTTTGCTGATGATTTATTGGTGTTCTGTGGTGCTAAAAAAAATTGGAATCATTTCATAGTGTATTTGGGCCGGGAGTTAATACAGTAAATTCAAAGGTGGTGTTCTCTAGGATAGATGAGGCTGAACAGTTTACTCTTGCTTCCATATTTCAAGTTGTGAAAGAGGATTTCCCTATGAAATATTTAAATCTTCTTCTTTACAATGTAAAACGGGACAGGAGGATTGTGAGAATTTTATTGAAAAAGTGAGGCAAAGAATTAGGAGTTGGAACTAAAAATATATATCTTATGTAGGGAAGATACAACATAAATTTTATTCTATTGAGTATCACAGGATACCGAGGAAACATAACGAAGATACCTAAGGGGTGAATAACAGAATTGTGCAAATCCTTACCAGTTATCTGAGGGGCGGAGATGAAGACCGGAGAGGTTTTTTTGCTGCTTCTTGGAGTTCAATCAGTAGAGGAAAAAAGAAGGATGACATGGTTATTAGAGATCCTGCAACATGTAATTTGGCTATACTATGTCAAACCCCGTGGGATATTGAGAACAAGAAAGAGGTGCTTTGGGTTAAATGGATAATGCTTACTATATGAAGGAGAAATGCCTCGGGGAATACAAATAGAATGAATCCCAAAGTTGACCATAGAAGGTGTTACTGAGTTTGAGAAACAAAACTAAGGGTTCATTGTATAAGTTCCTGGACAGAAATGGAAAGCTTGTGTCAGAGAGGTTTATAACATAATGAAGGGTGGTGGTTTGGCTGTGGCAAATTATGCTGTTGTCTGGCATAAACATGTACACTCGAAGCAAAAGTTCTTTATGCGGATGTTGGTATATGGAAAGCTAGCAACATGTGACAGGATGTTATGTGTTGGCATCATCAATGTTCAAAAGAAATATTGTTTTTGTGTAATGAAGGCTGAAACTGCATTTCATCTTTTTGTGGAATGTGATTATACAGTGGATTACTAAAAACATTGCAGATGGGGAAGCTCTATTCAATTAGAGATTTGAAGAAATACTTCTATCACTAAGAAATGAGGAAGAACGGAGGAAATATCGGGAAACTTGCTACTGCTCTTTATCGGGCCTGGCTTTAAGAAATAGGAGAATTTTTTTAATCGGGAAATGAAGGCTGGCACAATAGAAGCACAGGTAGCAACAAGGTGTGATTGCAGGGAAAAGAAGATCTGGAAGGCTAAGTTGAATGAATTGGAGAAAGCTGTGATAGAAGATAGAGGAGAATGAAGAAGAAGAGCACAAAAAAATTTCTTAGCAACGAGGCTTTAAAAATGTTTATTTCGGTTAGTTCTTTTTTTTGCTTAGTTTTGTAATTCTGAGCTGAAAATCATGTAATTTGACTGAAAGGGTTTGCAAATGGGCTAAGGAAGATGGCGTAAAATGAGGGGTTTTGGTTTGATTTAATATAAGCTAATCTTTAATAAAAAATAATAATAATTGTTACATTGCATGTGAATGACCGGCTTGTACCTTATCTTGTCATGTCAAACTTTATTGTATGCTACTTGATAACTTGTATGTGATTATCGGAGGCCCATAAAATGATGGTAGTTTGATCTAAATCGACGAGACCGTACGATCAATCGGCTACTCATGATATTTCGATATCCTTGATCTAAATCGACGGGACCGTACGATCAATATGCTACTCGATATGCTTTATCTAAATTAATAGGACCATACAATCGATAAGCTACTCGTGGAATTTTGGTATGCTTGATCTAAATCGAAAAAACCGTATGATCGATCGGCTATTCGATATGCTTGATCTAAATCGATGGACCATACGATCGATCAACTACTCATTTGGTTTTGGTATGCTAGCATAACCACTTGTTCCTGATATGAGCTCGTAATTGAACATTTTTGTCGTGGTTTACGAGTATGGATTTTTGGATCTGATAGCATTCGAGCACCACTGAAGGGTTTATGCCCTAAGGTCAATCACATTGGGCATATAGGAACTTGATTGCATCTTGTCATAAACCACCCGTATTTTTTTACTATGTGCTAGAATTTTATGTCTAACATGCCCAAGTTTGAGTAACACACCCAAGTCCGGCCCAATACTTGCGTATAGTAAGTTGGTAAAAAATCTAGGGTGTTACATGAATTGTATTTATTTACCTATACATTGCATTTTTTCTAATAAATTATCGAATTATGACTTGCATTTGTTTTAGATAATTTCAGTGATATGAAAATGTCCTACCGAAAATAAGTTAATAGATATAATATTGCTTAGCTTACAACTATTAATTTTTAATAAATTACTTGCATTTGTTACAAATCATTGCAGTTATATGAAAACACTCAACAACATATCATTGATTATATGCATTACAGGTATCTAATGACTCGGACTTGTTAAACCAAATAAAGCATTTGTTTTCCTATAAGTTTATTAGTTCATGGTGCATAATATAACTAAAATGAAACCCAGTATTAATAAGCTTACAAATAGTACTTCTTACCATTAAACATCCGTTTGTTTCATCATACAAACTTCAGCCATAAAATCCAAAAAATCATTTTAAATTCTCTAAATCTTAAACCAATCAGTCTCAAAAAGATTATTACAATCCATAAAAATAAAAATCACTCAAAATAAATTTTCAATGACATCAAAACAAATTTTCAACTTCAAAGTTAAGGATCATCAATTCCTTCAGTCCCAAGAGAAAATGTCGGAAGCGAGGAACGAGTTTTCTTCATGAACTCTTCAACCATCTTATCAACCAACTCATATATCCTCAGCTCATCCATAACTTCCTGCATTGACATGACATGCTCAAAATCTTCAGTTAAGGCCTTTGGTTTCACGATGGGACTTGCATTCGCTTTCTCAATGTTTTGCACTAAATATAGCGTAACTACCTCTATATCTCGTTTGAACACGAGGCAAGCCTTCTCACCAGGCTAAAAAATTGCAAAAAAATCAATCCATCAAAGTAACTTGTAACTCACTGAGTAAAAAATCAAAACAATATGACTACAAAATGCACTATTTAAATGCACTATTTAAATTGCAACTATTATACGTTTAGAAACAACATGCACTAGTTTTAAATCATAATCAGTAATATAAAAAGTTAACAAAAAATTATACTCAAGACTTGCAATAATAGAAGATTTATCAATAGCATCATTGGTCAACAAACCACTTGTAACGGGGTCTAAATTGGTTCCTGGCTCATGAGCATAGCCATCATCACCAACATTTGGAGTATGAAGCTCCTCAAATTCTTGGCTCCCACTATTTTTTTAATCCTGCCATACTTGATTATCTTTGACCAGTCCCCTCCGGGCATCGCTAGTAAATCACGGGATATCTAGTAAATCGAGAGGAGGTTAAGTGAGGTCAAAGATAGAGATTTTTGTTGTTGCTCCCGTTCCTACTACTATGCTACCAAAATTGGTAGATAGTGGCAAGTATCGGGGTCGTCCACAGAGATGTTAGGAATCTAATAGGAAACTACACACAGTCGCGATCGAGTCGTCAATCCGATCCCGTGTTAGGAATAATAAGTGTTGGTAAACTAGGCATTGGGGGGTGTTACTAACTACTACTAGCATGCAATTCAAGAGAGAATAAACTATATAAAATTACACCTGGGGAATATTTGCGTACATTGATTAATGTTGTTTTGATCATTTATTTTATCACATATACGAACTATAAACCTATTCTAGTGTGTGACACGTGGTGTGGTCGATGGTTAACACTTCCCTATACCTGTCACGTAGGGTGCACATATCTTTCATCAGCACCCCCTCCGTAGTTAGGGGAGTGCAACAGTGGCCCTACTTGCTGTGCAGATCTGAATCTCCCCCGTGCTATGACATCCCGGGCATTATATCATGAATGTTTCTCCCTATGCCTAAAAAGGAAAAGGTGATGAAGCACTTTATTGAAGGCTCTAGGGTTACAAAGCTGACCCTAGTTTGCTACTTTAACTATCTCTACCCATAACCCTTTGGACCAACTCTCCGGCTTACTAGTGTATGGTCGATCATAACGTTAACTCGATAACCCATGTGCATACACCTACATGGTTCCGGAATATCGTCAACCCAAGAACATCTAGGTTTCCTTCCCTGGAGGTATCAATAATTGCACCAAAATGAAAGTAGACTACAGTGTGTGCTAACTTAGTGTGAAAATCATTCAATTAACAAGAACGTGAAGAACAAGCCACCAGAATAATCACAAAACACGTTGAAATAGGTAGATCTAAGAAATATAACAAAACAAACATTAATGCATGAATAAAAATATAATACCCAAGTTAATTAAATACTCACTAAGCATTGAGTCCAAGTATTTCATTGGATTAAACACGTTTGGAAAATGAAAAATAAAGATAAGAAAGGAAAAGAAGCTAGGAGAAGGAAGAGTATTTTCTCTCTCTAGCCTACTCTTGAAGATGAAAAATGGGTATAAATATAAACCCTAGTAAAAAATCCATATATGTAGTAATAGGGAATTGGCCTTGAAATAGGCCCAAAATGGCCTAAAAACCCCATAGCCTCAATTTAAGCGGCCAGTGGAAAATAGCACGGTTCGTGTAGACTCGTGCAAAGTGGGGCGTGCACCACGGCACAATCCTTATAGCCTCGTATAGTTCTATCTGCACGGACTCGCACAGGTCCTGCAACCTCGTGCAAGGTAGGACGTATGTACCTGCACAGGCTGTGGTCAGTGCTTGATCTGGAACTGATTTGTGCGCCCGTGTTGTTTGGCGTAGCCTATCATATGCAAGGAATTTTGGCTCGGAAAATTGTCTTGGCCTGTGCTATTTTCACACCCCATGGGCTAGTCTTCACTTTTGAAACTTGGAACAGCGCAAACCATGTAAAACGGGACGGTCTGCGCTCATACTTAGCCGATTTGGAAGTTATTTTGGGCACGGGCACCATGATCGGCACGAAGGTACACGGCCCATGTAACGGAATGTTGCACAACTCATGTAAATTTGCACGAGCTGTGCTATTCCCTTTGCACGGACCATGCATAGCTGGTGTTGGCTCATGTATGACTCGTACCGTCGGTCACTTAGCTGGGAATTTCGACCGGTTGACATCGTCTTCCAATCTTAGCCTTCAATATGTTCTACCATTCTTGCGAATAGCCTTCAAATATCTTACTAGATTCTCCTTTGTGAACTTAAAATTTTTGTATTGCTCGTGAATATAAAATGTCCATTCGATTCAATTAAGTCTACAAAACTCGAGATTCAAACAAGAAAACCAATAATGGTTGTCTAAACCCTTTGTCGTGTAAACCTAACTAAAACTAGCAATCAACCAAAGAAAGCATGATAATAAATAAGCTGAATGAATTGTTTAATGCATGCGTAAAGGTGCACATCAATCCCTCCACACTTAATCCTCTACTCGTCCTCGAGTAAACAAAAATGAGAAAAGATCCAAGAGAACTGTAGCATACAGAGATAAGTTAACCAATACATTCAACTTATTCCTAAGCTACCCTAGTTCCCCCAAAGATTGTAAGAATCTCACAACTCTCATTCTCCACGAAGATGCTAAAGTAACCTATCCACCAAAAATACAAAAAATAAAATGCGGAAAAAGACAAAGTAGAATGACAAATGCTAAACTAGCTTACTCCACCGAAGAAGCCGCCGAAAAAAATATAAGAGATGCTGATGATGAAACCGCCAAAGATGGCCAAAAGATGTTCAAATTCCGTTTCCAATTTGTCTCAATTTCTCTAATTTTGCCTCGGAGCCCTTTTAGGTTTTCATCCTAGCATTCACACATGTTGAGCTCACCTCTCACCTTTTTCCACACGGCCTCTCATTCTTTCCTAGGTTTTCCAACTTAGTCGGGCCTAGCCCCTCATTTTTACCCAGGTCTTTCGACCCACCCGGGTTTTCTTCCCACTTTTCCTAAGTTACCCTTTCTGGTTACCAACTTAGGCGGGTATTTTTTCATTTTTTTTCAAAATTTTCAAAAAAATTGTGTAGCACAAAATGCCCTAAAGGGGAGGCTTCATACTACATAAGGATCATGACAAATAAAAAAGTACACAACCAAAAAGTTCATCCCAAAACATTCCCCACAAACAAACTACAAAAATGTGCCCTCACACATAAAAACAAACAAATAACCAAAAGTTCACAAATCCTAACGAGGGAAAGTACCGAAAACAAGAAAAAAGTAGTCATCAAAAAAGTTATCATCCATCCAAATCATAGGCCACCATGAAGGTATTCCAACCCTTCCCCTACACTTAGTTCATTCATTCAGGACAATGCATGTGACTAAGGTGAAAAGGAAGGGTTGATAACATTGAAGAATCATCGCTATCTCTTGTTTTGAAATTCATCACAAGGATTCATGCAAAAATAAGAAAACCTAGAGTAGCACTATTCCACAAAAGAATTTGATGACTATCATTCCCAAAAATTGGTAAAAATATCAAGCACAATCTAATTATCACAAAATTACAAAAATCTACCAACACAAATTGAACGCAATGTTTCTTTATTGTCGTCCTCATGACTATTTGTAATGGGAGAGTTCATTCTTGGATTTGCTCACCAAGGAGGGGATTTCCCTCCTCGTCTACTCCCAAATTCCGCCATTCTAAATAAGGTTTTAGCCTTTGCCCATTGACTAACCACTTGGTGTCATTCTCCTCATATTTTACCTCTATTTCTCCTTGATCATGTACCTTGGTCACCACATATAGACCTCCCCACCTTAACCACAATTTACATGAAAAATATGTAGCCGAGACTGGAAGACAAGGAATTTTTGTCCGACAAAAAAAGTCCATCTTCACTATTTTCTTATCATGTTGTGCTTTTGTCTTTTCCTTGTAAACTAGTGCAATGTCATAGGAATCTTGCCTAAATTCTTCAAGTTCTTGGAGTTGAAACTACCTATGTTTCCCGGCTTCACTCAAGTTTATATTCAAGCGTTTAACGGCCCAACGTGTTTTGAAGTTTGATCGGAAGGTGGCATCTCTTGTCAAAGAGAATCTGAAAATGTGACATACATTTGGGTGTTTTGTATGCGGTCCAATAAGTCCAAAGTCCATCATCCAATCTAGCACTCTAATCCTTTCTAGACGGGTTCACCATCTTTTCAAGGATAGTCTTGATTTCCCGATTGGATATTTCTGCTTGGTCGTTTGTTTGTTGGTGGTAGGCGGTGGATGTCCTATGGGCCACTAAATATATTTTTTAGCAAAGCTCCCATGATTTTATTACAAAAGTGAGTACCTCTATCAGTAGTTATGGTTTGGGGTATACCAAACCGGGAGAAGATGTTGTATTTGAGGAAACTCATCACGGTTGCCACATCATTTTTCTTTGTTGATCTGGCCTTGATCCATTTGGACATATAATCTACCACCACTAGGATATAACAATTTCCATTGGACTTGGGGAAAGGACCCATGAAATCCATTCCCCACACATTAAAAATCTCAACCGGTATTGAGAGAATTTGGGCAATCTCATTTTTTAATGAGATATTGCCCATCTTTTGGCACCTATCAAAAGCTAGAATGAACTCTCGGTTGTGTTTTAACATGTTGGGCCAATGAAGGCCGCATTCCACTACTTTCTTAGCGATTCGTTTATACCCGAAATGGCCACCTACATTGGAATAATGGCAAATTTTAAGGATTGGCTCCACCTAATCTCCGAAAACACACCTCCTAATCTCTTGATCAGAGAAATGTTTCCAAAGGTAAGGATCCTCCTAAAAATATTCCTTCGCCTAGTGTGAGGTCATCGTCGTACCTCTCAAAAATGCAATTTATAAGCCCTAATTGCTTCCTAACTACAACTAAGTAGATAATGGCAAGTTGGGATTGTCCCCGAAGAAGAGGAATTTTCCTAAGATTTCACACATATAAGGGTAAATACTAAACTAGATATATATATTTGTGTATGTGTGTGTGTGAGTTTGTGTGTGTACAACCAGGTTCACGTGAGACACTATAGTTTATGTGATACAACCTAGATATGTAAAACCAAATCTGGACCATTCAAACAATCTGATCAAGGGCCAATATTCAATAACTAAAATACACTAAAACTATAATTTTATTTTAAATTCCCCTCCTCGTAGCCCTCATCCGCCGTTCTTCGCCGCTAGCCCCTTATCCTCTACCCTCCTTCATCGTTGATCACTCCCCTCCTTATTTTGCGACTGACCTCCTCTCCTCCTTTCTCCACCACAGACTAATAGTAATCACTCTCCACCTTCCTCCGCTGCAACCATTCCTCTCCTTCACATCATCCGCCACTTATCACTCTCTAACGCTAACACCCTTCAACCTTGAGGTATTTCCCCCTTTTTCTAGGGTTTTAGAGGTTTGGCTTGCTTTGAATTTAAATTATTTGTCAATTTGATATTGATTTACTTCTAGTTTTCTCCCATTTGATTGTATGACTGTTTCTTTGGGTTGCGAGTGAGGAATTGGCTAGGATTTTGAGTGAGTTCTGAAATCATGTATTCATGATGATACTATGATTTTGAGGAGAGGAATAGTTTGGTAGTCGTTGTTGCTTCTCTGTACCTGAAGGATGCAGAAAAGTTATAGTATAAGAATGACATAGCTTGTTTAATTAATAGATGAATGAGTTAAAAAAACATAATGGGGAAAATAAGATATCAGACAACCATTTTCCATTGTCCTTAATTATTTATCTAATGCACTTACAATTGATCATCATTTTCATTCCAATAAGTAATTATTGGTAAAAAAACCAGGAAATGTCTTTTTTATGTGTTTTTCTTCCTTCCTACCCAGATTTTTCTCCAAGAAAGACTCAATTAAATTCACAAAATGAAGTCTAACTTCCATCACTTTACAATTTCCATGTAAGAATCTAATTATAACCACCAGATCCCTGGATTAGGTTTTTTTGATTGCAGCAACCATTGAAACTGTATAATTATTCATGTTTTTAGACCACACTGTGGTTATCAACTCATTTTATTGTGCAGCTGAAGAAGCTTCTTGTCACTTCTAGTTACGTTGATGAGTCCATGTCAAAGCTAGATGCAGAATCAAAGCAAGCAAACATTATTATTTTGGGTGAAATGGATTGGATCCTAGAATCGGTACTTTTATTTTATTGCTAATATTGTTTATGGAAACTTGCTGGTATGGAAATCATAAATGAATCTATTCTTTCTTTATTCAGATCACATAATAGCAATGAAATGATAGATGAAGCACATTCATAGAATAGAAAGATCATGTCCTTCACTTCTTACTGTGGTGTCTCCTGAAGAGGCAAACAACCTACTTGCTTATAGGTTCATATATAATGTCATTCAGTCAAGTCCTCATGCTTTGAGTTGCAATGAATGTAAACAATTGTACCTCAGCAACATGTCAAATCTCATGTGCTTAATATATTGTCCCTTCTATTTGGATAATGTTGTGCTGTAGAATTCACAACCAAGGATGTGGATTTATTATATGTTTGGTGGTGGGTAGTTTGAGTTTAATATACTAATAGCCTTACATTCATCTTTATAAGTTTTTTTCCAGTTTGAGTCCAGTTAGCTATTCGAGCTAGGCACAATCCAGTCACTTACAGATGCAATGGAGATATTTGCATGTCCATGACGGGCTTTAAAATTTGTATGCATGTAGTCTGTGGATACAATAGGCAACACATATATTGTTTCATTTCTTTTCTTTGAAACTAGTATGAGCTCATTGTTTATATTTGGTTGTAGCATTAATATATCGTAACTTCTACACAAGTTTATTGCACTATGTCCATTGTATTTTTTCACTAAAATTGGTGTATTTGTTGGTGACCAGCTCTATGATTCTGCTACAAGGTTTAGGATACCTAATCTTCCAGCTTTTACGCTTGAATGCCTTCCAAAGCAAAATTTCTCGAGAACCATATGGAATAGAAAAATAATTTTCAAATAATAATAATTAACCTTGCACGAAATTCTTCATGTTTTAACAATATTAATTTCAAACACCCACACCTTTAATATAAAGCACCTACACACAAGAGTTGAAGCACTTTCATCAAAAAAGCCCAACAACTAAAGTTGAAGCAGATTTTTTTAAAATAAAAAATAAATAAATATTTAAATAAATTCAATATATTTTCAAAACACCTACAAAAATTGGTTGAAGAGCCTACACATAAGTTGAAGTACCTTCATCATACACCCAAAGACCCAACAGATAAAAGTTTAAGTAGATTTACAAAAAATAAAAAATAAAAGTTGAAGCACCTTTAACACTTCTTCAAAGCACCTATAAAGATAGGTTGAAACACCTACACTTTACACTTAAAGCCCTTACGACAAAAACTTGCACGAAATCCACAAAACACCAATAATGTTAAATTCAAGCTCCTACAGTCTTAAGTTAAAGCATCTGCACACATAAATTATGGAATAATATTGTATATTTTAATTTAAGTATTTTATTTTATTTTAAATATTTTAATATATATTTTAAATATCACACCTTTTTATATAGTATTTCTTCTATTTTTATAATTATACACATTTTATTGTTTATTAGAATTGGAATGTATATATCTAAATAAAAATTATTATTCTTATTTAATATCTTGTAAAATTCAACTTCATAGCACATACAATTTTATGTTTAAGCACCTACACTTTACACTCAAAGCACTTAAAAGAAATAATTAAACTTGGATGAAAATTATAAAGAAATAAACAAATCATTTTCAAACTCCTACACATTTAAATAAAAGCACCTACACACATAAGTTGAAACACCTTCATCAAACACTGAAAGCCCTAACAAAAATAAGTTCA
>JAULKM010033674.1:0-13537 GCA_032355605.1 Rubia tinctorum
GAAGTTCGAAAGAAATTGTGCATTCGATGTCAAGAATTATGAAGTCTCGGAATATGGAGAGAATTTCTAAACATGAAGGTTCTGATTTGAAATAATTGCTTGATGCTGCATCAAGCTTGGATGCTGGTTGTAAGTGTTTGATTTTATTATTTTTTTTATGTTATTTTTTGCACTTTGTTGATGGTATCTTTTGTTTTTTGTACAAGCTCAAATGTTGGTTTTGAGGTTGATAAGGTTCATGATGATGTTTCTGAGAATGAAAATGAAGTTTTCCATACTGTTCATGACAATGATGGTGACGAGGATGGTTAGGATTCATATTTCATGTTACAGTTTCTCTTCTTTTATGTTACCTTTTTCTATTTGTTAATTTTTGTGTTTTTTGGTTTTCATCTTTGTTTGTTGATGCTTCTTTTTTCTATTTTTATTGTGTTTTTTTTCTCAGGATTGATGACTGGTTTTGAAAACATTGATGCTCCAATTGTTCAGATGTCAGTACCTGATTCTGATGACATTCCACCTACTTCTGCTGAGGTACCACATATTCCTGTTCAGGTTCCTCCAGTTCCTACTGATGTGCCACCAGCACCAGTTGAGGTTCCAGCAGTTGAGTTTCCACCATGTCCTGTTGTGGTTTCACCAGTTGTAGTTTTTGCTTCTGATGTTCCACCATCTTCTGTTGAGGTACCAACCCCTCCTGCTGAGATAGCACCTGATTCTGTTCCCGCTGATGTGCCATCAGCTCTAGTTGAGGTTCCAGTAGTTGTTCTTCCACCGACTGTAGTTTCTGCTTTTGATGTACCACTAGCTTTTGTTGAGGTACCACCTACTGAAAGTCCCTCAACCACTGATGGTGAGGGTACTGTTTTTTGTTATTTTTTGATTCAATACTTGTTTAATTTAGTGCTTCATTGATGTTATTGTTTTCACTGCAGTGGAACATGTTGTTGTGGCTCCTCGTAAAGTTTTACATAAGCGTGGAGCAGCTAAAAAAGTTACTCCCCTGTCCAGCACGAGGAAGAACATGATAGCCCATAGGGTTGTACATGAATGTGATCTTGTTTCCAGTAAGTTTTTTATGTGTGGCATTTTATATCGCATTTTTTAATGATTTTATTTTCCATGTTATTTATCATTTTCTTCTTCTTGTTTTTTATACATGTCTTGACCGTGATTTTGAGTTGAATGTTGGTTCAGGAATGCAGTCTGGTACTGCAAATATAGATTCCAGTGACTATGAGGTTAACAAGGATATGCATGAGATTCCTAAGAAGTCTGATGAAGTGAATCCAAAGCTAGCAAAAGACTTTTTGAATGCTGGTGTGAAAGGTGATTTTTGATGTTTTTGCTTTTCTTAATAAAATTGTGTTGTTTTTTGTGTATTTTTTTTATCACATTTCTTTATTATGCTTTTTTCATGTTGATTTCTTTGTAGTTGAGATGAATTTTTCAAGCGACGTTCATTTAGAGGATATTAAGTTGATTATGTTTTTTTGATGTTGCTTGCTTTGCAGTTGCAAGGAAGAAGATGGTAGACAATAGGGTTCTACATGAATGTGATTTTGTTTCCAGTAAGTTTTTTATGTGTGGCATTTTATGTTGAATTTTTTAATGATGTTTTTCCATGTTATTCACCATTTTCTTCTTGTTGTTTTTTATACAGGTGTTGAACGTGGTGTAGAGTCGAATGTTGGTTCAGAAATGCAGTCTGGTATTGCAAATGTAGATTCCAGTGACTATGAGGTTAACAAGGATATGCATGAGGTTCCTAAGAAGTCTGATGAAGTGAATTCAAAGCTAGCAGAAAACTTTTTGAATGCTGCTGTGAAAGATAGTGTTGATGTTTTTTGCTTTACTTATTAAAAATGTGTTGTTTTTTGTGATTTTTTTTCACATTTCTTGATTATGTTTTTTTCACGTTGCTTTCTTTGTAGTTGCGATGAATTTTGCAAGTGATGTGCATTTAGAGGATTTTCAGTATCCATAATCTAGAAATGAGGATGTGGAAGAAGATCCGAATAAGGAAGATGTTTCTGATATTTAGAATCAAACATTGTCTCAGTCCCCTCATGTCAGCCTAAAAAGAAGAAGCCTGGTCATGTATTGAATGTTAAGCAAGTGAAGGAGTCAAAGGCTACGTCTTCTGGGACTGGAAAGGGTAAAGAAAAGGTTTTTCTGAAAGATATGCAGTCTAAGGATGTAGCTTCAAGGAATTTCTCTTATTATTCTCAACTGTAGGAGTTATGAATTTGTTGTTCATTTTGCCTTCACAAGAACATGTGTAGTATCTTCCCTTCAATTTGTTGCCGTTTGTCCTGCGTGTTGTTGATTTCTGTTGGCTAAAACCCCTTGCTTTTGAGTGGCGGCAGTATTAGTCTTCTAACTCTTCCCATGGTTTTGCTGTTACACCTTCCAAGTTTTCATAAACATCAACTTGCTGTATTTAATGATCAACTCCTGTTTTATAAACATCAAACAGGAGCAACAATTAACTTTAAGACCTATATGTAAAACTTAGTAGATAAATTAGGAACCTCATAATTTATTATGAATAACTCAACAAAAAATAGCAATCTCATTATTCTGTACAGTAAACAGCAGGTGAAAAAAATACACAATTAACATCCTATAAACTTCACATTGCTTCAGGTCATGTATTTGAAACATCAAACAGGAGCTACAATTAACTTCAAGACCTATATATAAAACTCAATATATAAAATAGGAACCTCATAACATATTATGAATAACTAAACAACGAAAAAAGACAGTAACCTCATGATTATGTACAGTAAAAAACAGGTGAAAAAAAACACAATTGACATGCTATAAACTTCACAGTGCTTCAGCCTATTTTTGAAACATCAAACAGGAGCTACAGTGAATCTCAACATCTATAGGTAAACCTCAGTACATAAAATAGTAACCTCATAGCATATTATGAATAACAGAACAAAAAATAGCAACCTCGTGATAATGTATTGTAAATAACAGTAGTAAAAAAACATATGTCTCTTTCTATAACTTATCACATCATCAGGATAAACATAAACATCAGTAGGAAAGATTAAGAACTCATGCTATTAGATAAGTGAATATTAACTAAAAAACAGGGAACATCATTCAAATACTGAGCAAGAATTCTTAGTTACATCAGAATGTAGTAAACCTCATTCTGTGTATATAGACATCTTATATGAAACAATAAGAATCAATTCTTCGTCTACATTACATGTGATTTGCAGAGTCTCAGAGTGAGTTCCTTTTTGGAGTTTGCGATTTTGATTAGGAATCAGAGCGAGTTCCTCATTTATCTGTTGAGGTTCAGGCAATTTGTTTTTCCTGTCAATTCGATCAAATAAAACATTGTTTCTATTGGATTCAAGAACAAATTAAAGAAGATTTTACAAGAAATTTGTTTACCAGGTTGAATCTTGAGCGGTTGTGTTGTTTGAATCTTCGTTAATGAATGCGATGGTGCTCATGTTCTGAATTCATAGAGATTGGTGCTGAGATTGTTGATGATTTCACTGCGGTTTGATGAGCTTGAGATTGGGAGAATTTCGGAAGTGAGATTCGATATTACAGAGAAGAGATTAGAGAGAGAAAGAGAAAGCTGTATTTTGGTGTTTATGTTATTTTCTTTCCAAATTTGCACATCAGTCTCTCCGTTTTCTTGCCTTTTCCAGATATTACACCGAAAAAAATTATTATGCTCAGGCCCCAATTCCTATAGCAATGTGGTTTGTCTTGGTCCATGTCTAAACTTTAAGCTGCCTCACAGGAGACCATCTCATACTTTCAAGAATAAAATGTAAAAATAAATAAAATAATCAAATCGTCGTTAGCATTAGAGTTTGTTGGTTTCCATGATTGTTCTATTTAGATCTAGGGATTTGTCAATAAAGCTCAACAAAATCAAATTAAAATTAAAAGTTAAATTTGTCAATAATGCTCAACAAGTAAGTACCCAAAAAATTGAAAGTTAAAATAAATTACTAGTACTATAATTTTCGTATTCGTGAAAACTGTAAAGACTGTACCTACAGCTAGCACACCAAAACTAGCTAAGAGTTAAAATCGTAAAGCTTTTAACACAACCACTTTCTTCTTCTTTCATGCCATTAAGAGAGACGTTCAACATTTGAAAGCACCGAGAGCTACAAGGTTGTCCACTTGCCTACATTATCAAAAGGAGCCGTATGGTCAGTAGAATTAGCATTGGAAAGAAGCACCCCCCTCTACTTTGTTCGACTGCTTACGTTGCCGTAACAAGAAACGAGTTGTGTCCTTCGGAGACATGTCGGAAATGAACCGACCGGCGCCAATCCGTTCAGTCTCTTCAACTTCTAGGCCGTCGGGGGAGGGAAACGGGAGGGGCAGAAAAAGGATAAGGGACATGGAGGAGGGTTCATCCAGCCGGAAGCTCCGCCTCAACATTTCAGGCCCGGTTCGTTTTCTTTCTCTTTGCAATTTAGTACGGAGAACTGAAAAGTTTAGAGTTTATGCATTAATAACTTCAAATCTGTAGGCCTATGGTTCGGTGAAATGTTAATGTTTTAGCATTGAGGAAAAATAGGTCGGTGTTGTGATTTTTTATTTTATTTTTGTCACTGAATTGATTAGTTTGACTGAATGATGACTGGTCTCTGTTCAAATTCCTCTGGTTGAAGCTGGAATTTGGTCAACAGGGGGTTTGGAAAACAGGACACATATGTGTGACAAACCTAACACTTATTTAGTTATATGTGAAATGTGTTTTGTTTTGTGTCACAAGCTTCGAATGAGTTAAGTACTTTGTACCAGTTCAGTATCAGACTTAATGTACATTTATCTCGGCTCCATGGATCATAGTTCACCATTATAGATTGGAAGTGAATCTTTCCATTCATCGATTTTGTTTGAGTTGAAGAGATCCCGTTTCTCTTCTAACATGTTCATCCAATTATATTGTCTATGCATCGTACTACATGTGAGAAAGTATTCAAACCGTGCTAGCTAAGTAGTTGCTTTTGTTTTAAATCTATTGTGGCTATCCCCATTTTTCTAGTCTTCTGTTTTTCAGTTAACACATTCATTTCTTATCCCATGTAGAATGTGTAGTGTGTGCGTAAATCTGTCCCGTGTAGAATGCATATTGGACAGAACCAATCTTGCATTACTTTCTGATTGATTGCGCTTCTATAACCTGACTTCGGTTGCATATCTGGTGCTCTTGAGTTTTTGCAAACTCCTCCTGATTGTCCTTGATTTTATCTTACTGCTCTATTTTGATGCCTGTGTCTCAACTGTATTTCAGGATGGTGCTATTGTTACCTACAATGTCCCGGTTGACCTGCCAATGCAGGTATTCCTGAAGAAGTACTGCGAGCACAAAACCCTGGAGTATCTGGCAATGGACTTCCTTTATGAGGGAAGTCGAGTTCAAGTGAGAAGAACCGCGGAGGAGGTATTCCTTTCATTTCTCTTCAATTGGCTCCTTCATTCACTAAATCTGTCTCATATGAAAATGTCACGTTTGTACTACGAGTAGAACTCTTCTCTGCACTTGACAAATGTTGACATTATTCCCTTGACATTTGTAGCTTCACATGGTGGACGGCGATCAGATTGATGCTTATTTACATGCTCCCGGAGGATGAGCAGGAGGTGCCGGGGTGGAGACCTTATGTTGAATTCATGATATGGTTGTTTGTGGCAGAAGTAGCCTTGATTTGTAAAACATTAATCTTGATTTGATTCAGAGTTGTCTGACAAACTAGCAGTAATATGGGATATGATTATGGATTTAGAGTTGGTTATTAAATCATTGAAAACTCTGAACTATGAATTGATTTGTAATGATTTCAGCAAGGTTACTCATAAAGATTCAGTTTATCCCAATCTGCCCGCTTGGCCACTTCTATAATGCATAGTGTAACTTTAACCATCATGCAGTCCATTATATACTGATACAATTAAAGTTTGGAAAAAAATGAGAAAGAAAAATGAAGTTTACTTCCTGAAGGATAAACAATACTCCTCCATTGTAACCAAGAAATTGGTATATACAAATAGTCGAAAAGAAGTAAAACTTAGAAAGTATGTTGGGGAAATGGAGGTGAATTCCAGGAAATGAAATTTTGGTCTCGACTCTCGAGACATGCAGAAATGAGCGAGCTCATGCGAGACAACATTTGATTTTCTGCTCATCCAATGGGCTAAAGGTTCTTCCAGTTCCACTTGAGTAATATCATTAATACTCCCTCCATTTTTCTATTCATGGTACCATAAGTTTAGATGCTTGAATTTATATGGAAAAAATGAGTGGATGAAATTGAACGTAGAAAATAAAAAGTAGAATGAGTGAATGAAATTGAATGAATCTTGCCAAAAATGGAAAGGGTGTCAAATAAAAGAAAACGTTTATTTATAGTGAGTGTACCATAAATAACAAAATAGAGAGTATTAACTTTTTCTTACCAATATACTCTACTTTGTCATGATTATTATTCGCATATATTAACTTTTGAAATCAATTGTATCAATATTTAATTACTAAATATTTATTTATCCATTTGGTGGAGTTCCCAATGCGAGCATAACTCATCTTAGCAAGATGAAAAAATGTGTGTGTAAAATCAGTCTCTTTAATTTGACGATAGTCAAGAACAATCAGACGAGATTTGTATCACTCGACGGGACCATCAAACTTTTATTTAGTACGAAAAAAGCAGACTTACCAGGTGGAGAGAAAACATGATCCAAGTGTTATTGCGCTCAAGAGCATCAATTTCTTATGTCATTGCTGCTTGCCAATGCATGAAACGAGATGCCTCGG
The DNA here is from genome assembly GCA_032355605.1 of Rubia tinctorum. NCBI lineage: Eukaryota > Viridiplantae > Streptophyta > Magnoliopsida > Gentianales > Rubiaceae > Rubia > Rubia tinctorum. The sequence goes on from JAULKM010033674.1 coordinate 6,821, forward strand.
TGTAAGATGTAGGATTTGTACCTATAGTCACTGCACCCAAAAATTAGAACGCAAAATTAAAAATTTATCACATGAAACACAATTAGCTAAAGGGTAAGGTATCCTTAGGATAGTGACGAAGGCGTAACAGACGAAGCAACAATGGGTTGGGGGCATTCTTGTAGCCGAACAAACATAGTCTTTTAAATTAGCAAGCAGGTGATGAGCACACAAATTCTGTCGAGGAGGATCAGGTGCTGACACAGACTAGGGCTCAAAAGCCATCTCGTCTACGGTGACGAAGGATGAAGAAGATAACTAGGCCTTAGGGGAGGTCGAGTCAGCTCGGCTGACAGGCAATACGGACTCCGGCTTGAAGGGAGAGGCAGTATAGCAATCGGCAGGCAGCAGTTCTGGTGGATCGGTGGATGGAGATAAGCGGGCGACAGATTGGTGGACGGTGGGAAGTCCTGCAGCGGATCGCCTAATGGCGGGAGGGCCTAAGGCTATTTGGTGAATCATCAGCAGTCGTCAGAAGAAGGTCCTCGTTCACGAGCTCAACCTTAGGCTCAACCTAGGAAACATTCACAAAAGGAACTGATCTTCATAGAACACAACATCACAACTATCAAACAAAGTTTGTAATTCAAGGTTTTCCCAAAAGGGTGACAGATCTGGTGAATGTTTGGTAGAAGCCTAACGAATCAACATCATCCTTTTACGTGCGCTAATGAAAGAGAGCTTAAATGTTATGGATAAAATTAATACCATTACTATCTCCAGGAAAAATGAATGGCATTGGCGATGAAAAGTTATAAGAGAAACTAGTGCCATATACTTTGTCTACTGTGCAACAGCTCCAAGCCATCGTGGAGAGATACGCCAAAGTGGAGGAGACCAACAAGCGAACGAGAGACAATGATAAGACCGGTCGAAGAGATAGATCAAAGAAGCAAAATAAAGGCTCGGACATACCCAAACCATGAATTGAGTCGTGTGCTCCTTTGAACATATCTAGGGCTAGAATTATAGCCATCAACAAGCACCTCTTCCCTATACAACCACTTCTACATATGAACCCTAGAAGAACGACGTCAATGAGGTACTCCAATTACCATAAAGATAGGGGACATGACACGGATGATTGTTACCAATTGAAGGTAATGATCGAGAAGTTCCTTGATAGGGGAATGTTCCAAGAAAATATTGACTCTTTTAAGAAGAAGGATCTTCCAAAAGAAAAGAAAGAAGGATTGGAATCCCACCAAAGAAAAAGAGCCAATCCCTGCCAATAACAAGGTGGTTATGATGTGTGTCAAACTACAATCGTGATAGCTGAACCTTACTTCATGACGCTGCTCCTGGAAAACAAACTCCTGGGAGGCGTTAGAGGAAGAAACTTCTATGGTAAAATTGGATCAAAAGTGTTTAATATGTGTGATGAGAATTGAATGAATAGGACGGAGGAATACCTTGATATTTATTATGATTGATCCGACATAGATCATCCAATCACATTAGGGTTACTATTTATTTTCTTTGTAGGAATAGTTGTCTTACCATAATAGAGTTGACATATATTTGATAATACCATAATTGTACCTCGGATGAAGGAAACATTATGCAACTATATTCGTACTATAAGATATTTTGTCGGATGACTGGGCTTTGGTCCATCAGAGATTTTGTTTGGCTATGCTTCGCTTTCTTTTTCCTCATGTCTCCTTGTTCTTGGGAAGGCCCACAGATTCATCTCATAATTCTAGTACTCCCTCTGTCCCAGACCAAGCTTCACAAAATCTTTTTCATGGTCTTCAACAAGCATGTTTGACAGTTAATATGTTTAACTACGTATAATAACGTAAAATAAAAAAATTGATATATAGAAACTACTTACTACGACGAATTCAAAAATGTCGCATACGATAATATTATTGCTTATATATCTATTCAAATATGTGGTCAAAGTTTGACAAGGTTGACTGCCAAATAATAAGTGTGCAGCTTAGTCTGGGACAGGGGGAGTAATATTCTTGATGAAAAATAGGATATGCACCGAGAGAAATGTAGGCTTATCACCAGTAATGAGCGATCTTATCCCCATGAATTTCTAGTCTCGTTACTGGAAACGTTGTTGGCCATGTTTCTGAGTGATGTAACTTGAATCCCTATAGTGGCTTTTCGTCATATTTCCAACATTTTTTTATTTCTTTCTGATACCGGCCTTTCTTTGTTCCCTTTTTTCGTTAGAGAACTCAACCGGTCAGAACATGAAACATCAGGGTGAAATCTTTTGGGCCCCAATTCAACCGACTTGTCGATATTGACAGATAGAAAGAGTTAAATGTTTTTCCCCAACCATTCTCTATGCAGTCTCCATGGATCATCGTAGGCACTCCCCTAGACGGGGTGAGAAGGGAAGTGGCGTCCTAAGATTTTGGCTTTGTGCTGGAAGAGATCTTATCATTAGTTATGGCAATTTGGACATGGTGGTAGAGCAGGGGCAGATGACCAACTTTCTTTTAGCCTCATCCTCCTCCTTTTCCAAATCTTTAGCTGCTCCCCTGAGTGAGAAAGCTGGATCCCTAGGGTATTTCCATTCGGGTGGGATCACAACCAACACAAGAACAATATGTAATATTGTTTCTTCTTCTTAGAAGTATCTTTGGCAGGTAGTCTTGTGTTTAATAGTTTAATAGCTCAACAGATAATTCTTGTATTTGAGTAGCTTTTAGCTTTTGTAAGCTCGGGGATTCTTAATGAACGAATCCCCTTTTGTTTGATCTTATACTTGCACGAATTGCAATTAATCCTTTGGCCCTTCTTTTCATGAGAGTCGACCATCAATAGTTGGGAAATTTACGTGAGATCGACAATTAGGCCATTTACGTGAGAGCTGATCCTCAAAAATTAGGTCATTTATGTGAGAGTCGGTTCTCAACAATTAGGAAATTTACGTGAGAGCCGATCATCGTCAATTATGCAATTTACGTGAGACCTAATCTTTATCAATTAGGCAATTTACGTGAGAGTCAAAACTCAACATTTAGGCAATTTACGTGAGAGAACGATGCCTATTGGATCAAAGACTTCAAGTATAAAATTCTTTGAAAAATATCACAATATTATTGGAGAATTTAGGTCCCCGTTGTTCCTCTTGGAATAAACGACTCTTAGGGCATCAAATTATTTATTAAAAAAGAGTACATCCAGCCTATAAAATTTTATTAGCGGGAAGTTACACCCTGGCCTGAGTGAAATGATACCTCAAATAGAAGATTTGTTGTAATACTATTCGGCGGTAATATCTTCAGAGATTAGCTACGTTTCATCTTCTGGAAACCCAGTTACGTATCATGTCCTCAAGCACATAGCTTCCTCCAGCGTGTGCTTCAATGACATTATAGGGACCTTCGAAGTGAGGTGACAAATTTTTTATTTAAAAAATGTTTTTTAAAATACAAGCAATGTTGAATAAAAAAATATACTATTACATAAAGTCTTGATTTAGACTGACTAACTGTTAAAAAGGGTGATTTTATAATCAGTATCACTAATGTGTTGATTTGATGATTGCTTTTATTTATTACAACAATGTTACAATAATTTAGATTTTTTTAAAAATGCATCTCAATGTATAATTAACTCTAATTTGACCATAAAAGTTATTGAAACGGGATTTTTTAATGATAGGTCTAACTTGTTTTTTGTTTTTTTAAAAAGGATTAGTCTTATTGTTAATCGGTCTAACCGGATAATTTCTCATAAATTTTAAAGTTGAAAAATATAGAACTTATATTAAAAAGTAGAGTTAAGTGCTAAAATAACACTATGTTTTGGTCGAAAGTGTCAATCTAACCCTGTAAAATTTGAAAGTGCAAATATAACCCTAAGTTTTGGACGAAAGTGTCAATCTAACCCTGATAGCCTAAATTTGGCCAAAAATCAATAAAATCACCATTATACCCCTGCTTAAAAAGAAATTAAAATTTCTGAATACTTGAAAGGACAGCTTTACTCTCGGTCTATTAACCAAAAAAATCTTTCTATTTATTCTTCTTCTCAGATCCATTCTTTTCTTCTTCTTGGACATCTTCCCTCTGCCACCAGTGGAGGCTCTCACCAGTGATGGCTCTCGGTGCCACCGGTGGAGACACTTCGATCGAATTGAACTATTAGTTCTTCTCGTACTGCGCCACCAGTGGAGACTCTCTGATCAATTGGTGCCACCAGTTCTTCCTGTACCAAAAAAATCCATTTATTATCACACAGATTATGTAATCCAGGTCGCGAGCCTGCTCATAGGCTATTTCATGGTGGCAGCGTTGTCCGCGCGGCAGTTCGGATCCCCTGGTTTGGGTCGCAAATGTTCTCGCTGAACACGGACCCGTTTAACAAGGGAATTAATCGGGTATGGTTTTGAGGGTTGAAGATGGTGATGGTGCCACCACTGGTGCTAGGGTTTTGGGTGCGGCAGACGGTGGCATTGTGAACCCGCACCCGTTCAACATAGGGATTAAGGTAGGGTTTTAAAGGGCTGAAGATGGTGATGGTTGTGCTCAGGTGAGTCTCACCAGCGAAGAACCAAGCTCCGCCTAGATCTGGTCAACTTTCAGCGATGGAGCTTAAGCCCAATTGACCTCGGCGAACAAAAAGAAGCAAGCCAGCCGTGGTAATTGGAGTTCTTGCCCTCTAGCTAACAGCCACTACGCCACCATCAATAATAAGAATGGTAATACTCTTTGTGTAAATTTTATGTTTCTTCAAATTATTTTAGTCTTGATTTTGTTATTTTCATGGTGTTTATGAGATGGTTTTCATGTAATTTTGTTTAAATTGTCTTTGATTAATTTGTTCGTTGAATATGGGTAGTAGCTCAATAAGATTTTTATCAAAGATTTCATGCCTTTGTTATCTCTGTAAAACCAAGAAAAGGAGATAAGATCACTGCTTGTGTTCTTGACTGACTGAAATCAGTAAAATCCCTTGAATCTTCTACCTTCATTTTGACCATTCGATGAATAGTGATGGTGCCACCTGTGGTGCTAGGGTTTGGAGGTGCGGCGGGCGGTGGCAAGCGGAGCGGAAGAGCGGTGGTGGTGTGGGATTCAGTGACGGAGAAGTCGTTAAACTCTAGATCCTGGAGGAAAAAATCCACATTCCGGCGGCGGGTGGTGGCGGAGCAGTGGGGTGGCAGCGGAGCAGTGGTGGTTGTGGTTATGGAGATTAAGTAGAAGAAGAAGAACCCCATGGGTATTTTTGCCATTTAATTTTTAGATTTAAGATTAGGGATATTTTAGTTTTTTAGGTTTGGTCAATGCTGGAAAATGTTTAGTCAGCGTCTGAATAGTGCAAAAAGGTTATATCGGTACACTTGCTGAAAAACTTAGGGTTATAATCACTTTTTTAGATTTTACAGGGTTAGATTGGCACTTTAAGAAAATAATATGGTTAGTTTTGTAGTTTGCCCTAAAAGGTAGTGTGTTTGAATAAAATATTGCAGAGTTTAAATTAAAATATGCATTGATTGCTACCAAACTTTTAGAAGAAAAAAATTGTTCTTTCTGTATACCTTCTCTTTCGGATTAGGTGGATTAGTTTATATGTTGTGTTGTATTTTCTAAATTTACTTGTGATTATGGAGCTATTGTTTTTTAAATTGTGAATGCTATTATAGTTTTGTGTATTTTATTTTGTAAAAAAATATATTATTGTTAGTGGTCAAGCTAAAAATGAAAAATCGTGATCATCTTGCTTTAATATGATTTTAATGTATAATTAGATTTTTCTTATTCTGCAATGTACATACATCTTTATTGGTATTAATTATGTTTTAATATGTAATTATATTTTCTTATTTCCCAAATCCATAGCACCAAAACTAGATAAAATTTATTCCAACCACACTTTGCTTTTTTAACCCAACCAAATTTTGTTGATTTCCTTCCATGGACATTGTGTACATTGCGACCAAACAAATCTTTAACATTAATTTTTCCCTTTGAAATCATATCACGTTTTGTAAATTTCCTTCCATTTATAGTGTATGATAATTGTGAGGGATTAAGTTTACAACATCAAGAGTTGTGTGAGTGACTTGTGCTTTTGACTGCTAACAAGAAACAAGCGATCAATCGGTAATATGTCAGGAATCAACCGTATACCCTCCTTCCGTTCAGTTTCTTCAACTTCTACGCCATCAAGGGGCCAAAAAAGAACATGAGATGTCGGGGGTTCCTCCACCAGGAAGATCAACATCAATATTCTCTGCTCGGTTCGGTTTATTTTTCTTTTTTCTCCCTTTATTTTGTACCTTCCATTTATGCATGATTCAAACTCTTGAAAATTATGATTTTCTTAAATGCATTGTGTTTCAGTTTACAGCACTGTTCCAATCCCTCTAATTCTAGAGATTTTTAACTTTTTCTGTCAGTGAAGCTGAAATTTGGTTAACAGTGGGATGGGTAAACAGGCATGACTAACCTAAAACTTTAGTAGTGAATTAGTTGTGTTTTTTTTGTGTGTTTGTGACAAACATCTTACGAGAGTATAAGATCGAGGATAGTCTGCTCATACATTTATCTCAACTCAATGAGTCATGATTGATTGTGATTATATGTTGTAACATTGGTTACTTATCATTTTTGTTGCTCGTAGTTTTGCTCATCCTATAACTGTATTTCAGGATGGTGTTACTACTACCTTCTATGTCCCGGTTGACCTGCCGATGCAGAAACT
>JAULKM010033685.1:0-29673 GCA_032355605.1 Rubia tinctorum
TTTTTTAATTCAGAATTAATGGGGTACAATGTACCCAAAATCGTACCCTCCATCTTGACCGTACCCTTGACCGTACCTGTACCCGGTCAAAGTACCCAAAAAGTCAACCCGTACCGGGGACATCCCCAGAACGAATCCGCGTCAAATCTGTACCCTGTACGTATCTGGTACAGGTACAATGGCCCATTTACCGTACCTGGGTATCATAGGAGAGAAGATCTTGTCCAACGAGGAAAGGTAGCATTTGGGGGAGTTTCTGCTCGAGAACAACAACAATGGGAAGACACTACACTTGAAGAGGCTTGAGGCAGCAATAATGTTCAACTGCATTATTCAAACGGTAAGCACCATATGGTCAAGGGATCGAGTCCAGTTGGCTAATGGCCAACTACTAGATCTCCGTCACTAAAGGTATGGTCAGACCCCAACCAATAAGAAGAGCATTGACCTTGATGCATTACGTTCAATACCTGCAAATAAAATAAGAACTATTCGGAGGACAGCAGTTGCATTAAATATGGGAAAAAGAAGTGTGCAAAGGGCAATCACATCAAAGATAATTCACAGTCAAACTAACATAATCAAACCTAACCTCACAGCCCTTAACAAGTTAAATCGGGTAATATTCTCTCTTTCAAAGTTAGATTGAAATCTCATGTTCAAACCAATGGACCATGTCATTCACATAGACGAAAAATGGTTCTACCTTAGTCAGCCATCAGTAAGATATTTGCTAGCACCCGATGAACCCGAACCTTACAGAACATGCCAACACAAGGCACATATTCCTAAGCTAATGTTCATTTATGCTGTTAGTCGCCCTATTTTTGGGGAAGATGGTCAAGTTATTTTAGATGGAAAAATAGGGATTTTCCCCTTCGTACAAGATCACGTGGCTATAACCAACACTAAGAACAGACCTACAGGGACAATTGAAAAGGTTCTAGTACCAAAAATTACAAGGGATGTGACCAGGGCGAAAATTCTCAAAGAAGTGATGCCAGCAATTAAGGCAAAGTGGCCACCTCATATGAGCAAGAACATTCACATCCAACAAGACAATGCAACACCACATATCAAGAACACTGACCCTGATTTTAGGGCATGGCAGACTCATATGGTTTTAATATCAATCTAGTAAGTCAACCTGCCAATTCCCCATATTTAAATATTTTAGATCTTAGTTTATTTAATTCCATTCAGACCCTACAACAAGAAAACCCCTCAAGAAATTTTCTAGAATTAGAGGCAACTATAATGTAAGTGTTCGAAAGGGAAGATGCCATGACTTTGAACAAAGTTTTCATCACACATCAACAAGTTATGGTAGAGATCATGAAGGTACAAATGGCAAACAACTACAAGCTACCACACATGAACAAAGACCGGCTGATAAGGGAAGGCATGTTACCAAGACTACTACAAGTTGTGAGGAGCATCATAGAGCACGTATTGACTGAACAAGCAACACATGTGAGCATTGTTCCACTAATGCGTTGTATAGGATATGTTGTATGAGTGATCAGTATGAACTCATTTTTGGGGTTTGGTTTAGTGGCGAATTTTGCAAGCCATAAACATCTATCTTTTGGTGTGTTTAAGATGTTCCGATCCAACCCCGCTAGAAATGTATGTTTCCATATTCAATGAATAAATGTTCATTTCAGCAACCAATATAGCAACCAATTACATGAAGATGCATAAACCAACATGCATGAACACAAGGCAGCAAAAAGGACATAAACCGAGGCAACATGTGAAAGGAAGATTCCCAAACCAGAAAAACAGAACAAACACCATCATAAAATATGCATAACCAAGGCAACAGGTGAGGGGAAGATGCCCAAACCAGCAAAACCAAACAAACACTCTCATAAAATATGCATAGATTAAGGCAACACTTGAAGTAAAGATCCTCAACACATCAGTAAGGAGAAGATGCACAACATCACATTTTTCAGATTCACAAACCGGAAAATAGAAGTGAACAAATTTTTAATTCTAAACATTCAAGATATTACTCAACACGGCTAAACTTCTCACTACAAAAGAAACAAATGAAAAAGTCAGTACAAAATTCAAAAAACAATGAACAAATCTCACAACGTGAGAGGAGGGGTTCTTACCATGATTATTTTTGTTGTTCCGAATAAAAACCCCAGGCTGCGATTCGGCCTTTGCAACTGACAAACCCATCAACATAAATGAGTAAGAACTCTACTTTTACAAAGCATAAAAAAAGAATCAGGTATGAACCAGATCTAGGTCGTAGTAGTAAGGGTTTTCGAGTGGTAATTTATCTTTGTTCGCCGAAGGAACAGGAGGTCATTTTATCCTTCTTTTTCAGTCGTTCTCTCCTTCGTATTTTTCGGTAACCAGGAACACACATGTACAACATCATGTTATTAATCTTTGAAGTGTCATTGGAGTACCTTCAGGTCTCAGAGACTTCATCTACCGGCATTGTGGCCGGTTCAAAAGGGCCCGCATAAAAACGTCTTCACCCCCGGTGTCAGGCTGACCATCACCCACCGAATTGACTCAGAATCAACCGACCCATGAACTTTTAGGTCAAGGCCACCCACATGCAAGGGTTTTGAGGGATCTTTTTACCTTATTCATCGCCGATGATGCTTTTCCTTCCCACATCTGCCAGAATTGGCCAATTGGGTTATCAAGCACCACAGTTTCATTGGCGATAGCATTAGCCCTCAGTTTAGAGGTCGTATCATTTGCCTCGGTGTCTGGGACAAACTTCGATCTGCTATGAGTATCAGAAACGAAACAAATGGAGAATCTCAGACACGATTCAACGTAGGATATGTTAATCAAGGCCATCTAGAGCTTCAGGGAAGAATCTGTAGAGATGAAAAGGCAGCGAGATATGTGATTATCGCAACAAGAAAGATGCAATTTTAGACGAATTTAGATCTAGGGTTTTTAGTTCAGCGACGGAGATAAGGAAGAAAAAAAGAGAGACAATAGAAATAGAGAGAGTGAGTAATAAATTGTGGAGATAACAGAGAGAGTAGAAATAGAGGGAGCATTTGATTAATTGTGGAGATCGAATTGAATGCAGATGAAATTCCAACGGGTGGATAAGAGAGAGGGAGACAAAGCCATGTGAAGATCATATTTCAATGGAACTTGATTGGGGGAAGTGGACGGTTGGGATGTGGAAGCAATAAATTCCTGCCCAACCGTCCAGTTTAATTTTCAAACGGGATTGAATATTTTAGCAGATGATTCAGGTGCAGTGTTAGTGACAATTAAGAGGTTTTATGGTGGTTTTGGTTGTTATTTATATTTTTCACTACGGGTAGAAATGTAAACTGAAGTTTTAATTTTTGCCAAAAAGGAAATTTAAAAAAGTGTGCAGATTAGAGTGGAACAGACCAAAAAAGGAAAGTGTGCAGATTGGTCTGGTACGAAGGGAGTAGTATTTTTCTTCTCCATGAGCTCAAGACAACCACATAACTCACCGGGTATGGATGCCAAGTAATTAACCAAATTTGATCGCTATCTTTATTTTCAGGATTACCCCCACTAAGCAAGTCCGACACCTTCCCTAAACTTTCTCTAGAATAGGGAATGAAAATTAGTATTCACTATATATTTTTTACTTAACTCCAACAAATTTCCTATTTTGCATAATCTGACATTTATTACATTATAATTACTTTTTCATTTAAAGCAAGGAGTTCAGTTTTAACTACTTCAAAATACATTATAAAAATTAAGTTAGTTTTTAAGAACAATCAATATTAAAAATTTAAAACTGAAATTTCGTTGTTAATTGGAAACTAGTTTTCTTTTTGTATTCTTTTTATATATTCATCCGATTTGAAATAAAAGGTAAAAACATCTCAAAAAATTGTAAAAAATTAAACTATAAACGAAAGAGTTAATTTCAATCTTCTAAAGAAATCATTATTAATAAAATCCTACAAAAATATATATTAATAAGCATCCCATATGTGTTTGAGCTCTACGAAATTTTTTGTTGGAAGTTGCAAGTACTTTTTAGTAGAAATGGAAGAATGAGGGAAATATGAGACTTGAAATTTTAATAGAAAAATGAATATTGTATGATTTGATGCATTCAATTTGAATTGCATTAAATTTCCATTCCCTATAAAAAACATTCTTTCTACAAATATAGGGAAGGAAGTTTTCCCTCTCATCAAAATCCTCATTTTAGGAAATGGGATGAGGAATCTGTTGGATTTGAAAAACTATGTAACATCTCTATAATCAATGAAAATTAGTATTATAGGAAAACTGATTGACTTTCTCTAACCCACTTTTTGCTTTGAAAAAATCAAACCTAAATGTTCACCAATGTTAAAGATAAAAATGAATTTGCTCATATTTAACTAATACCTCCGTCCCACGATTTTTGGCACGTTTAATTTTTATTAGGTCAAACTTAGTAAATTTTAACTCTAAATATAAATTAATATATTTATAATAAAAATATTATGTGAGATTTTGTTAAATTCATTTTAACATCTATATTCTAAATATTAATCTTTTATGCAGAAAAATTTTATATGTAGTTAGATATATTAACGGTAAAACACGATCATTGAAAACCGTGAAAAGATAAACATGCCAAAAATCGCGTGACAAAGGGAGTAATCTATAATTATTCCGACATAGCCACTAGTAAGTACTCCCTCTGTCCCATTTCAATCTACAATTGAACTATTCATTTAGTCAAAACATTCTAAGTTTAACCCTAAAATTATATATACATATATATATGTACTATTATGTGGTACGTAGTTAGATTCCTTAAAACATATATTTTCAATATATCAATTTTTTCACAAGTTTTAATTATCCTTCATGAAAGATATTAAGGATCAAACATTTTTCAAGTTAACTACTAAAATTCAAAGTGTGCATTTTAAATGGGACGGGGGAGTAGTAAACATCCACCAAGGCCATTAGACACCAAGTTGGCTGGAACATAGAAATCTATGTAGACGACATGGTGATCAAGAGCAAAATAAGAAGTCGGTTCACCCAAGGCTTGGTGGAGACACTCATCACTCTCCAATCAATTGGAATGAAGCTGAACCCCCAAAATTTTACCATCAGAGTGACCGCAGGTAAATTTTTAGGCTACAAGGTTTCGTCCAAGGGCATTGAAACGATCCCCAAAAATGAGCTATTTAAGATTTACCATCACCCTGGTTAGTTAAGGAAGTCTAGGTGCTAACTGGTTCATTAGCAGCTCTCACCCGCTTTGTCTCAAAGGCCGTTGAAAAACGTACTCCCTCCATCACTCTCACTTCTTCTTTTGTTACTATTTAATGATGATTTTATAATTTAATATCTTAAATTTCGAATAGCAAAATATTTTTTAAAATAGATATTTTAAATTATGTGTTACGATGAATGTAACAATATATTACACAATAATATTTATATTTATAAATTTGTAAATATTTATCAATTAAACAATATCAACTTTATTGATAAATAGTGACTAAGACACTTATAGAGGGACATAGGAAGTACCCTTTTTTAACGTTTTGTGAAGAGCAAAAATAATTAGTTAGACGGAAGATTTCCAGGAAGTATACACGAATCTAAAAACTAAACTTCAAAGATTCCCGCTACTATCAGTCCCTCGCTTAGGTGAAACAATACATCGATACTTAGATGTGTCAAAACAAGTCATAAACTCAATCTTAGTTCGTCAAAAGAGGGACCCCCAAATCCGATTTACTATGTAAGGAGAATCATACAATGGGAAGAAAGTAACTACTCAGCCATGGAAAAATTGGCTCTTTCCCTAATTCACTCTGCAAAAAGATTGCGATCTTACTTCCAGTTCCACAAAATTGTGGTATATTCAAACCAGTCTATTAAGTTAATCCTTCACAAGCCAGAAGCTTCAAGAAGACTAATGAAGTGGGTCATCGAGTTAGGAGAACATGAGGTGTTATCCCAACCAAGAACATCGATTAAGGGACATGTCTTGGTTAATTTCCCAATAGAATGACTAAAGAGGAACAATCTCAACTGTAAGAGCATGAAACAATATAGATTATACATTACCAAAGGAAATGAGAAAAAAATAGCATGGACCCTCTTCTAACTGGAGCTTTATGCAAAGAAGAATGCAGAGTAAGACTCCTACTCCTAATCCCCGAAGGCGAGGAGTACAAATATGCGCAGCACTTTGAGTTCTCCCTTACCAATAATGAGACAGAATATAGATCCTCATCAACATACTATAACTAGCCATACATATGAGCACCCAAAGCATCCCATGTACACAATAATTCCCAGGTTATAGTTGACTAGGTTCTGGGGGATTTTTTGGTCGAAGAGAGAAACTGATCAAATACTTGAACAAAATGAGATAACTCATCAGGAAATTTGAACACTTAAAAATCACTCATGTCCCAATATCAGACAACACCATAGCAGACACTTTAAGAAACATAGCAACTTTAGATTACTCTAGCCTTTAGCTGCTAAAAGTCCTTGACAAAGACGTGGATGAATGGAACCAACTGTGCAGTACTCAGAGCATGGTCTTTAACCAATAGACAAGATCAAAGAAAGAAAATAAAGCTAAATTTCCGTCATCCTACAATGATGTTGAGGTCGTACTTTACAAGAAGGGTTTCCTGACAACTTGGCTAAGGTGTATAGGACATAGTTAGGTTGCTTGCATCATCTAAGACATATATGAGGAATGGTGCGGATCACACCAAGGATCTTGCATCTTAGCCAAAAAGATATTGCAATGTGGCTATTATAGTCCCAATGTGTATGAAGATGCACACAAATTTGTTCAAAAATGCAACAACTACCACATTAATGCGGTCATACAATGAAAGCCACACTCAGAGTTACCTGGAGTTTATGGCCCATGGCCATTTTATAATTGGGGAATCAAAATCATCGTATCATTTCTAGGGAGGAACATGATGTTCAAAATCCCTTATTTTAACAATAAATTACTTTACATACTGGTTCGAGGCGAAGCCTCAAGCTAAGATAACTGATTGAACATTGATTTTGTTTTTCTAGAAAAATATAATCTATCGAGTTAGTATACCCAAGACAATTATATCGGACAATTGTAAGCGATTCTCAAGTGGACATTCATTGAATCGTGCTGGAATCCAAGCACCATGCAAAAATTTACATCTGTGGCACACCCATAGGCTATGGACAAGTAGAAGTCATGAACTGAACTCTGGTCCAGGGAATCCAAAAGAGACTAGAAGGAAAATAAATGGGGTGGGACCAGGAACTGCTAGCAGTTCTCTGGGCATACCGAACCACACTAAGAATTCCAATGGGAGAAACCTCATTCAGCATAGTCTATGGCTATGGATCAGTTGTCCCTACGGAGATAGGAATCCCAAGCCTCATAGTTATTGACTAAGATTCTAAGAAAAACCTAGAGGACATTCGAGCCAGTTTAGACATCCTTGAAGAGTGGCGGTAGATCGCCACAATTAGGGAAGCCACATGTAAGTAGAAAATGGCCATGTCTTGCAATGAGTGAGCCAAAACCGGGTGATCTAGTGAATAGAAAAAATGAAGCTAGTCTGGCTGAAAAAATAGGAATTTTTTTCCTAAATGGGAAAAACCCTACAAGATTACTGAAGCCTACGAGTCTAAAAACTACTCGCTATCAAGACTGGACAAAACACTCATCCCAAATATAGATACATGAATGAGAAAACTTCTTCTTGGAGGCAAAAAAACTCAATGTTTTGTTTGTATTCAAGCACTCAACTGGTGACTACATTAAAAAAACTCGGGAATCACCCGCTACTCAGGTAGGAAAACCATTTGCAGCTTTGCACAAATGATCAAATCACCCGATCCATAACTTACGCTGGAAAACCACCTGCGAATTTGCACATACGTGAAAACCATCCAAATCTGCGACTTAAGCATGAAACCCACTTACGCTTTGAAGACACGGGAAAACCCTTTAATCTATGAAGCTAGTAGGAAAATCACATGCGGCTTTGCACAAACGAGAAAATTACCAGATCCACACATGAAAATCACCTATGTCTTTGCACAAATGGGAAACAACCCGATCCATGACGCAAGAAGGAAAATTACCTAAGGTTTCGCTCAAATGGAAAACACAATCCACACTACAGGAAAAAAATCACCTGCTACCTCTCACAAACGAGAAAATTATTCACATTGGGACACAACAAATTGCCTCATTCTTTTCAGGGTAGGGTGAGCCCATTAGCCACGGGATGTGCATGCAACATACATCATTATTCCTATCAGATTTCTATTAGCTTCTAAGGGACACAATAACCATCAAACACGTAGTATCCAGGTATCTCAACCATACTAGTATTACTAAGTATACCTTACATTATATTTTATCAACGAAAACACCAAAATGATAAATGAAACATACGTTGATAGTACAACCATTCATTACAAATACAAAAGCACAATCGTACATATAGTAATACTATATAGCCTTCCCCCATGATGGGATACTAGAAAACTGGTTCGAGATTGTTAAGAAGAGCTTCTATCACCCAGCTAGAATTCTCGTCTCACATATTTCTAGCTCATTCCTTTTATCCTGTCCATGATATCGTCAAGTAACCGCCTCATGTGCGAGTAAGCAGGGTGGTGAAAATTCCAATATTGCTCCATCCTTGCTAGCTGGTCCACATAATAGGCCTTTCAATCCATAAATGGGTCATACTCTTCGCACCCAAAGTGAATGCTCATCAGCTTAATGGCTTTCTTATAAGCTATCACCGAACTGTTTAGCACATTCACGTTCTTCTCCATCTTTTGAATATAAGCCATCATCTTGGGATGAACATCAATAGAGAGAGCTACAACCACAAGTTTAGGGGCCCTCGATAGAGTAATACTCCATGATGAACCCCCAGCTACCTAGGAGGTCGTCACCATACCTCTCAAAATTACAATTTATAAGCATAATGCTTCATAACCACAATTGAGTAGATAGTCAATCTACACTGAAAATCATGCGTTAACCATGCATTTAACATGTTTCTTATTATTTTTTGGTTGGTTGATTCCTAGGTTTAATCAGGTTTACATTACAAGGGGTTTACATAGCCATTGTTGGTTTTCTTATCTAAATACTTATTTTGTAGACTTATTTGACCTAATGGATGTTATGTCCTTACGAGCATACCTAGATTTTTTTGTGAGCTTAATTGTTAGAGAAAAGGTGGTAGTGGATAGTAGAAGGTCATTTGCAAGAATGGTAGTAGACAGAAGGCCAGGAGCAAAACATGGTAGTAGATGAAACCAAGCTTGGAGGAGAAAGGAGTCAAAGATCGACCAAGGAAAAAATAGTATGGCCATGTAATACTACACAGGTCGTGCTAGCCAACAAGGATGGTGCTAGGAAGCTCTAGCACGAGCCGTTTAGAACAATACGACACGTGCTTGTACAGTGCCTCATGCGGCTAAGTATGGGCACAGGTTGTGCCGAATCACATGGCCCGTGTAAAGATCAAGTTTAATATGCAAAGACCATCAGCGACGATTCACACACTCATGTCATCAATTTTCAAGAAATTAACTCCCAACCAGTGACCCACAATGTTTTACATGGCCTGCACCGTTGAGAAGTGGAAATCAAGCATCTAGACAGTGGCCTACAATGTTCTACACATCCCATGTCGTTCAACTCATCATAAAGCATCTCTCAGCCGATGGTTCGTGCCAAATTACTCGGGCTATGCCAAGCTGAGCAGTAAGGGTTGTGTGCTATGGAACGACTCATGCCAGTCGACTACTAGGGCTTAAGTGCCCTTTTAAAGCCTCTTTTAAGGCCCAAATTCTTACTACTATATATAGGAGTCTATGTCTAATAGGGTTTAAGTTTTAGCCAAGTTTAATTTTATTCTCCTAATTTTCCTAAGAGTAGTAGGTAGAGAAAGAAAAGAGACTAACCCTTCTCTCTTAGTTTTATTTTATCTTTGTCTTGCCTAAGAGCATTGAATCAAATGAAATATTTGGGTTCAATATAGTTATTTTTTGAGATTTTTAAATCTTCCTATCCTTTAATGCTTATGATTATTACATTGACTTGTGTTTTACATTCTTGTTAATTGCATGATTGATACACTATGTTGGCATACACCTTAGTTTACTTTCATGTTGGTGCATTTATTGGTATCCCCTTGGAAAATGTCGCTAGAGTAATAGGGGGAGCAAGGGTCCGTTGATCATGTGAGTGTATGTATGTGGGTCGCGAGTCACCACTCCTATGACCAGACGCTAATGAGATGGACTGGAGCCTGATAGGTTTCAAACATAGATAGTCTAGTAGAAACTAGGGTTGGCATAATTCGACTCTTGTCATTGCAAACCTAGAGTCAAGCATAAGGTGCCATTACCTTTGCCTCTATACGCTTGGGGAGAATAATTTATAGTGGAGTGCCCGGGATGTAATTCTTTACGAGGAATGAATATAACTGCACATCGGCAGGGCTGTTGTTGAACTTCCTTAATTACGGAGGCAGGGTGGAAGAAAACAAGAGCACCCTTATGTGACAGATAGGGGGAGTGTTGACCATCGATCACATTATGTGACATAAGCATTAGGATAGGTTTATACGGCTTGTACTTGATTGAATATAGGATCAAAATATACTACTGGTCATGTAACACAAATATCCCTAAGTGGTATCTTTATATAGTTTACTCTATTGTCTTTGCATGATCGTAGTTGTTAGATAATCCTCACCCCTCCCAAAATTTGTTTTGTGACATTAACTATTCTTGACACGTGATCAAAATGACGACCCAATTGCAGCTTTGCATAGTTAACCTTTAAAGTCGTAGCACTTCTATGGATGACTTCGGACTTGCCGCTATTTAATAGTTAGAATGGGAGCAACAATATAAAATCTACATTTGATCTCTCTAGCGCTTCGTGGATTAGTAGATCTCTCGTAAAAAGGTTGTTTATTAGCGACCCCGCGGAGTGCAGATCAATGCTGACAATTCAGGGTCATCTACAAAGAAGAGGAATTTTCTGAAGGGTGCATGCATATAAGGATGGATGTAAACACACACACACACACACACACACACAATAAATTAAAGAGGGGGATTCTGGTTTGATTTTTCCAAGTTACGAATTGAAAGACGAAATAACTAAGCATATAAAGACAAGTATGCTAATCCTGTAATATACTAATAAAAAGGGATTAAAACACAAGATGTGAAACCTTTGGTGCAATTGATTTCCACCTCCAATCCTCTTATAGTTCATAGAAACAATCACTCCTTTATTCATCTTGATTACCTATTATGAATGCTGCACCTTCTATTTTGAAGACAAACATTCAAATCTTCTTAAGCGTAATCTACAAAAGCGTTCAACGACTATTTGTAAATAGCATCAATGATAACTTTAGACGATCGAAGCCTAAAGATATCTCATCAATGGTATCATGCCCAAAGAACCAATAGACTTGATAACACCTACAAACAGTCTACCAAATGTCTAGGCATTTGACCAACAAATGCATTTATTATTGTTAATCAAGAAAGATCAACATTCAAGACTTTCCCATTAGTGCTACCATAGGATAAACATGACAAAGATCAACATTATTAAATTCATCTACAATCTTATCATCAATTACACAACACGGAGTTCTAATTCCATGTTATTGGATTTCATGGTCAAAGAGACAAGAAATTATGCACATTTCCTAATTCCTATAACATGTCATCATACAAATATTTCAAATTTTAAAACATCTAATCTCATAAATGAAGAAAACTACCATATAATAAATGCATAATAATCAAGATTAATAAATGATTTCTCACTACATGAGCTTGGAAGGCTCAATCAATTGCTCCCAAGAGAAGATTTTAGAGCATCCACAATGGTCATGAACTTAATGAGCACTTTATAAGTTCTACATCATCAATTTTGATTTAAATTTTTTTGGTAAGAACCAATTACCAACAATGAAATGATATTTGAGAATCACTTCATTAGCGCCACATTATCATCTCTATTAAAAAATTATACATTTATTTTATATTTTATAAAATACTATCATGTAAATTATATATTAGATTGACTATATAAATATAAAACAAACATGTTTATTCTTTCATCCAAAATAATATTTTTTATATAAAAAATTATATGATTTTAAATTATCAATATTAATATCAACATCATAATACTTTCTAAAAAACTACATTTGATCCCTATTTCCAAAACATTTGGAAATATATTCAATGATGTCCGCTCTAAGTTGATGATGAATGTCTCGATCCAAAATCTCTGAGACTCGATGGATTGAAACTTGAAGTTCTTGAATTGACCATTCCGTGATTTGCATAGTTGGACCTTGATCTTCTACATTCCAATTTGTTATTGATGCTCCCTCATCTTCAACAACCACATTGTGTAATATTATAGATGTATACATAATTGACTTTATATGCTCAATGTACCAAAATCGTGTTGCATTGCGAATAATTGCCCAATGGGATTGGAGAACCCCAAATGTACGTTCAACATCTTTATACGCCAATTTTTTACTGTTAGAAGCATTGCTTTTTAGCAAAAGTATTTTTCATTTTAAATTAAAATTAATTAAAATTACAAAACAAGCCTTGTCTAGTGTCAATTATTGGTTGGTCTGTCATCCCACAAATAAAGAGGTACTAACTCCTTAATTAAGGAGCGACTCTTTATCAAGGAAAGGTTCTTAAACTCCACAATGGTCCACCTTAAATAAGTAATGCTCCTTATTAAGAAAAGTGGATTAAGAGTAACCATTGTGGATGCTCTTAGCTACTACAAACCATACTAATATCCATAAACAAATTCAATATGAACAAAGATGAAAAGAGAACTCAAATTAGAATTTGAAGATAGGGAAATTCGGCCAATAGAATCGGTAAAAAATGAGAGGTGAAAGTGTTATTTACTGTAAAAGGGAAATGATTAAAAATTGAAAAATAAGCCACTAGCCTCTTTGGCTGTCGTGAACCGCGAAAGAGGTGTCACACCTCACGACAGGTGACATTATGAGCCATGAGAGACATCTCAATCATCACGACAGTGTGAAAATCAACACTCTAAGCTTTAAGTCCCTTGTCTTTTGTAGCCTTTTCTTTTTCAATCTTCCTTCTTCTTGTATTCATGTCATCAACCCGCAAATTCCATCTACAAATATCTTGCCTTGTCACACAAAACTCCCAAGAAAAGTGATAATGTTACAAAAGTCGCTCTTAACTCTCCTAAGAGAATTTCAAGGCAAAACTCAAGATCTAAAGCACACAAATACACAAAAGAGAGTCCAAAATATCCTAAAACTCCTATATAAAATGAACACATCAAATCTCCCCACACTTAAACCTTACTCGTCCTCGAGTAAAAGAAAAGATTCAAGAAAACATGAGATTGATATATTCACTTCATATCCCTAACATTCCCCCATTAAATACCTCACAAAACTTTCATTATCATAATCCCCAAAATTAAAGATCAAATGAGAATTATCATATCACAACCCCAAGTCCTAATGCTATCCAAATCTTCCATCTATCAGTCAACTAATTCTCATAAATCATGTCAAATCCCGAATTGATCATCCCAAAATCCAATGACACAAAATGAAGTCAAAACCATATCAAAAGTTCAAACACACACACTTCATTTCATACCAATCTATCAACCTAAATGAAGTATAGAAATAGTTAAAATTTCACGTCCCCCACTTTGCTTTCCCACTAAGTCACACAACCCCAAGAAGACCTACTAGGCTACCCCAATCATCCATATATTAACCACAATCTCATGACTCAACACTAGCAAATGACTTAATTCATAATGTTTTTTGCTTTTTTCTTTTTTTCTCTCATTTTTCCTAGGAGTCCTTTTGAATTTTCATCCTATCCACGCATCATATTTCTTTCGGGTAATATGTCACCCACATTTAGCTTCTCATTTTTTCCTAGGTTGCCCATTTGGGTTTTTGACCTATCCGGATCCCCAATGTTGGCTAAATTGTCCCCTCGGATTTTCAACTTAGCGGGATTGATTTTTATTTTTCAATTCTTTTCAAATTTTCCCATAAAAGTAACAAAAAACATACAAGTAAGTCATTGACCTCTCCCCCCACACTTAAAATCTTACATTTCCCTCAATATAAGCATTAAAGGCAAAAACAATAAATCTCAAGGGAAAAGTAGAATGACTCACGAGCTAGTGGTGCGAAGATGAACCGCCTCCACCATTAGAAGTACCTCCAAGATCGCGTTTGTACTTGATCCACACTTCGCTGGGTCACTAATAAACCATGGGAAATAAATTAACCCACGGAGCGCTAGATGCAAAGGTAGAAATTTATATGTTGCTCTCATACTCACTACCAACTACCCAAGAGTAGCTAGTGGCAAGTACGGGGTCTTCTACAGAGATGTTAGGATTCAAAAGATAACTAAACAAGACTCACGATTAGACGTCACTCTGATTGTGTGTCGGGAATAACTAGTGTCACAAACATGATTTTAGGAGGGGGGAGGGGGAGAGGGGGGTTGTTTACAAACTACTGAACATGAAAAAAAGAGATTAAACTATATTAAGCTAAGACTTGGGGATATTGACGTAACATGACCGGTATATGATTTTGATCCTAGATTCTATTAAGTAATATATATATATATAAACTTATCCCAATGTATATGACACATAGTGTGGTTGATAGTCAACACTTCCCAATGTCTATCACATAAAGGTGCCCACGTATTTTCTATCAACACCACCTCCGTAATTAAGAAAGTGCGTCAAACAATCCAGCCTTTACGTGCTCCCCTTTCCCCTAAGAATTACATCCTAAGCCTCCACTATGAACGCTTCTCTCTAGTCCTATAGAGGAAAATGAATAGGCATATCATAATGACTCTAGGGTTGAAACGATAATGGTTGATGCACTACAACCCTAGTTTCTACAAACTATTATGAATAATCTATCGGGCTTCCTGACCCAGTCGAAATTAGGCACGCACTCGTGTGAATTTAGTGCTCATGGCCTATGTACCCACATAGCCGAGACTCACGATCCCGCATATCCTAATCGGACACTCCCAAGGGCAACAAGACTAGCGCGATTCATGTTACACATAACAATGGTGTATCAAAGAGTAAAATTAACATGCATCATTTCAAGAATGTAAAAAGAAAATCAAGCATAATATACAAACACATATAGGATAGGGTAATCTAAAATCTCGCAAAATCTCTACCAAGTCTTGAGTACAAATTAGATCCCCAAGAAAGTAAACTACTCCGTAAGCATTGAACCCAATTTTACCATTATATTAAATGCCCTTGGGAAATACTAGGAAGATTAAAAGAAGAGAGAATGTTTTTCCCTTTCTCTATGTACCTATTCTTAAAAACTAGGAGAATAAAAATTAGAACTAATTAAATTCTCTTTCAAATTCTTTCTCTTTGATGCATTTCCATCTTTTACCACGATTAAGCGTGTGGTATTCGGTCTACTACCATCCATGCAAATGGCTTTCGAATATCTACTACCATTCTTGCGAAAGGTTTTCTACTCTAAAGTACTTATGAGCGATTTACAATGAAACTCACATAGGATCTAGATGCTCGAAAGGACATAACATCCATTAGGTCTAAACAAATCTACAAAACGAGAGATTTAGGCAACAAAACCAACAAAGGCTATATAAACCCCTTGTGATGTAAAGCCAACAAAACCTAGCATAGCATTAGTTCACACAAATTGTAACTTATAAAAAATATTACTATTATTTTTAGAGTATTAAAGGGTTGGACCCATCAAAGTTATATTAAAATAATCACATATTCTAGTTGAAAAGTAACTCTCTAAAGTGATCTTTAAGTGATTTTCCCTAAAATACTTGAGATATAGGGATTAGTTGAAAATTCTCTCATCTTAGTCATATTTATTTTGAAAGCGAAACATATTTTAGAGATGAACGGAAAATGATGACCCCCCTAGTTTTAGCTTCCTAGTTTATATGCATTTTAGTTTAATTTAATTCATTTCATTTCAGCACAAATTTAATACGATGAAATTTAATTTAATTTAGTCAATTTTTTTATTTTCTCAAATATCTTTCTTTTTATTTCAATTTTAATTCAGTTTATTTCAGTTCAATAAAAATAAAATCATGAGAAACTTGATCTAAGTCAAATTTAATTATAAGTATAGTTCCATCAAACACCGTCTTGGTGGTTAGAAGGTAGTTTCAAAAAATTTTAAAATGCAAGTCAATATTATTAGATTAATTATTTTTAACTTACTAAAATATAAATAATATTTTGAAATTTTGTTATTCCATCTGTTCCAACTAAATTTGAGCAGAATTTGTTGTTCAGTCAAAGTTGTCGAATTTTGACCACAAATTTCAACAAATATATGAACAATAATGTTATTATATGAGCTATTCTTAGATTCATTGTAACATGTAGTTTCAAAATATTAAATTTTTAGTGCCATTATTATACGTAGTTGCATGTATATAAAGTCAAGTATATTTATTTGAGAACGTAAAAAATACGAGTAGGTCTCTTGACAGACGGTCTGTCTATAAGTTTATGGACATGTAGGGACCTGTTTGCAAATAACGAAAATAGTATCAAAAAATTGATCCAGATCATAAACTTGAAAATGGAGCACACACAAACACACAGTCCTCGAAAACCTCACCAACCGTTTCTTCCTTCTTCTCCGATTTCGATTTCCCTCCTCCTTCTTCTCCGATTTCTCTATTTCTTCGTCTTCGATTTTACTACTTCTACGATGTCCTTCGATGAGAACCAGCGCCTTTCCCATGGAATTAAGGAAGAAAATCGCGAATTAGGAGTAGAGATATTGCTAGATGGGATTGAAACGATCAAATTTCAACAATTTTAGTTGTAAAAACTAGTTCAATTGAATCAGAACCTGCTAAAGAAAATGTGATCTTAACCACCGAGATTCAGCTCCAAACAAATGAAATTCAGTTGCAAGAAGGTGAAATATTACCGAATTCCATTGAAGGTATAATTTTCTCTCATCAGACTGAAATTATATTGTTGAATTGCAATCGATTTGAATATAACTGTTTTTGAAACTTCTGGACACTGAAATTCGACTGCTGTGAACATGTCTGAACATGTGGAATTATGATGTGCACTATTATACATGTATTAGCCGATGCATTTAACACATTTATTATAATTTTTTTGGTTAATTGCTAGTTTTAGTTAGGTTTGCACGACAAAGGGTTTAGACGACCATTATTAGGTTTCTTATCTAAATCCCACGTCTTGTAGACTTAACTAATGGATACTTTGTATTCATGGGCACCTAGATATTCCTTTTTGATCTCATTAGTAGGTTGCTCATGAGTGCTTTTTTATTTTCTTTTGTAGAAGGCCATCCGCGAGGGTGGTAGTAGATATTTGAAGGTCATTCGCAAGGATGGTAGAAGATATCAAAGGCCATTTGCAAGGATGGTAGTATATTGAAGGCCACACACTCTAAAGTGTGGTAGTATTTATAATTGGGACCAAGAAAGACAGTTTCGAAGTTCAAGAAGGCCAAGGAAGAAACTGAGGGATCATTGTTCGAGGTTGCAAGGAGTTTTGGAAAAATCTAAGAACAATCATCCCTTGAGAGTGTCACCATTGAATTTGTCTTCTTGATAATTATAAAATTGATGACAAGAACTCTCAAATCGGACCAATGTTTCACCCATAGCGGAGCAAAGAAGTTAGCTAAGCGAACCAGCCATGGTCGGTGCATCGTACAAGTCCGGCACGAGCCAAAGCTAGCACGACCCATCCCACTTATCATGGCCCCAATTAGGAGGTCTTGGTACGTCCTTTACCACCCAATACATACCGTGTTAAATTCCAACACGAAGGGTCTCTGTTTAGGCTGGCTATGCACTCCAAGTCATCTTTTCACTCCAAAAATTGACTAAGTATGGGAGGGGGACGTTCCGCTTTACACGGACATTGCCGTTTCAAGTCACAAATGCCAAGACCAGCCAACGGGGATGTGAAGAATGATGTAGGGCACACTGAGGTACTGAGAAAATAGGGTTCCAGCAGACCGTACGTGCCGAACGATGTGGGACGCAAATAATAAAGAATAAAACAGGGAGCCGCTAATGGCTCATGCCGATTTACACATATGCACTAGCATGAAGTAGAACAGCCCATGCTAAGACATTTCCCTGCGCCGGCACGACCGGCACAACCTGTGCCAAGGCCAGTGTCTCGCGCCAGCACGAGGCCCCTTGGTGGGCATGGGCCGTGTCAGGAGGCACCCCTCGCGCCAGTGGCGGCCGCTAGGGTTTTTGGCTATTTTTGGACTATTTTTGGCCCAATTCCCTACTACTATATATATGGACCTTTTTCTAATAGTGTTTAAGTTTATGCTCATTTTTAGATCTCAATAGTAGGCTAGAGAGTGAAACACTGTTCCTTCTCTCTAGGTTCTTATTTTTTCATTTTTTCATCTTTTTATTTTTCTTTTGCCCAAAGGTTTTGAATCCAATGAATTACTTGGGTTCAATTCTTAGGGAGTAGGGATCTTATTTAGGGATAATATTTTTATTCATGTATTGATGTTTATTTTTTTGATATTTCTGTATCTTTCTATTTCTGTGTGTTTTGTGATTATTATACTGGCTTGTTCTTAATATTCTTCTGAATTGCATGATTGTCACAGTTTCTTGGCGCACAACCAAGTCTACTTTCATATTGGTGCACTATTTCTACTCCTCAGTTAAGGAAACATAGATGCACTTAGGGTGACGATAGTCCGAAACTGGGCGTGTGCACGAAGGTTACGATTGTTAATCATCACAATCGAACATGCATCT
Source organism: Rubia tinctorum (assembly GCA_032355605.1). Taxonomy (NCBI): domain Eukaryota; kingdom Viridiplantae; phylum Streptophyta; class Magnoliopsida; order Gentianales; family Rubiaceae; genus Rubia; species Rubia tinctorum. Next base: position 18,919 of record JAULKM010033685.1, read on the forward strand.
AGTTAGCCGACCAAAGAGGTCTGAAGGGTTGTAGATATAGATAGATTAGGTAGAAAACTAATATTATCTTGTTGATCCTAGAGTTATCGATAAGACGGCTACTTCATTTGCCTTTGGAGGCCTAGGGGTAGTTCGTTCCTGGTGTTCCGCCAGGGACTTAATTTCCAGGGGGAGAATCAGACCTGCGCAATGATCCATACCATTATTTCACTCCCCTAGTTGCTTAGGCGAGACTGAAGGAAGATTTTATTCCCGCACCTCTATGTGGCAGATAGGGAAAAGTTTTGACTATTGTCAGTACAACGTGACAAACACATACAAACACACTAAAATAGGGTTTAGTTATTTTATTTGATGAATTCAATGATCGAAAGACATTGACCATGCTACAAAAATAATCTTTGAGTGTTAGTTTATATTGTTGATTCTCGTGATCAATTGCATGCTAGTAGTTGTTAGTAAAAACTCTCCCCAATGACTGTTTTTACAACACTGTTTATTCCTAAGACGTGGTCGGATTGACGATCTGACCGCGGTTGTGTTCAGTTGATTATTAGATTCCTAACATCTCTGTGGACAACCCCGGTACTTTCCGCTATCTACCACTCTTGGTAGTATAGTATTAGGAATGAGAGAAACATATAAATTCTATCTTTGACCCCTAACTGTCCTCCTCTTGTATTTTTAAAGACACTAGGAAGAGGGCAGGTCAAATTTTGGTGCCACTGCTGAGGATTTTAGTTTAACAGTCTAGTAGTTAACTTGCATAACATGGTAGTTGAGTAAGTAGTATTGTCTTAGTTTTTGGTTTTTGTTTTTATTTGTTATTAAAGAAAATATGGGGAGAAGTGTTCAGCTTATGAAACTCTGTAGGGTTTGTCACTTTGATCATCCTACATAGACTTGTACCTGGTTGAGTGAATATTGCAAGGAAATGGAATTTTCCATATTGCAAGACCTACGGAAAGGAGCATGGAAATCATGCCTCGATTCACCCTATTTGGTCAATGGACACAACCCCAGGTCCACTTATGATGAAATACTTGGAGCTTTAGCCAATCTTGGTAAAGTTAGTGACTCAATCCAAAATAAAGTATTCGGCTGCATAAGGGACTTTGAAAATAAACTTTCCTCAAGTGTTTATAGAGTTTGAGGGTAAGTGATAGAGTTGATAGGGAGGGTGAGTAAACTGGTGGGAAAGCGGGAGCTATTTGATGGAAAAGCGGGAGCTATTTGATGAGAAAGCTCCGCCACTTCCTCCTTTGGATAGGATGAGGAATGAGGAAAGCGAGAAACATGACAAGGAACCATCAACATTTCTCAGCCATTGTGAGGTTAGTACTTCTCTCTTTGATACTATAACCATCCTTAACCATCCTCCTATCGTGTTTTTAACAACGCTCGGGATGGGGCGGGTCAAGCATTAGTACTATAAACTACATAAAACTAAAAAAATTCTTATAGTTGATGGATTTATTAACTTAAATCATGTGTAGTTTACACAATAAAACATGCATTAGATTAAAATGAACAAAAACATAGAGAATGCATTTATCAATTTTGACTTTTGACAAATGAGGAGCACCATCATGCATGTGTTAGCCGATGTATTTAACCCATTGATTATCATCTTTTGTTTGGTTGATTGCTATTTTAGTTAGGTTTGCATGACAAAGGTTTTAGACGGCCATTTTTGGTTTTCTTATCTAAATCCCACGTTTTGTAGACTTAATTGAAGCTAATGGACACTTTGTATTCACGGGCAACTAGATCTTCCTCTTTGATCTCATTAGTAGGGTGCTCGCGAGTATTTTTTCATTTTCTTTTGTAGAAGGCCATCTGCAATGGTGGTAGTAGATATTTGAAGGCCATTTGTAAGAATGGTAGTGTATTGAAGGCAATAGACTTGAAATCTTGGTAGTATATGGAATTGGGACCAAGAAAGGCGGATTCAAAATTTAAGAAGGCCAAGGAAGAAACAAAGGGATCGTTGTTAAAGGTTTCATGGAGTTCTGGGTGAAATCCAAGAAAAATCAGCACTTGAGGGAATCACCATTGGATTTGTATTCTTGAGCTCTATAAAATCGACTGCAAGAACTCCCAAATTGGACCAACCATTCACCCGTAGCTGAGCAAAGAAGTTATCCAAACAAACCAGCAAAGGTCGGCGCGGACCACATAAGCCTGACACGAGCGAAAAGCTGGCACAGATTGTACCGCTTGTCACGGCCCGTGTCAGGGACATTTTATATGGCCTGTACCACCTGACATGGGCTATGTCAAATTCCAGCACGAGGGATCACCTTTTCACTCCAAAAATTAGCTAAGTATGGGAGCGGGACATTTTGTTTTACACAACCCGCGCCGTTTCAAGTCACAAATGCCAAGACAAGCCCACCGGGTGTGAAGAATGACACGGTTTTCACCAAGATACTAAGAAAATGGAGGTTCCTGCCGACGGGGAGCACCAAATGATTTAGCAGATTAGAAGGAGCAAAATGAAGACCCGGCCAATGGCCCGCGCTAGTATAGAGCGGAACGACCTGTTCCAGAGCTGGCGCCCCGTGCCAGCACGATCGGCACAACCCTCTCCAAGGCTGGCATCCTATGCCCGCACAAGCCCTTTTGGCCGACACGGGCCGTGTCCCGAGGCACCCAACGTTCCAATGGCCGCTTCTAGGGGTTTTGGCCACTTTTGGGCCTAATTTTAGGCCCAATTCCCTATTACTATATATATGGACCTTTTTCTGCTTGGGTTTAAGTTTATGTTTTTTTTATCTCAATAGTAGGCTAGAGACAGAAGACACTCTTCCTTCTCTCTAGGTTTTTTTCTTTTCAACTTTTTATTTTTCTTTTGTCCAAAGGTGTTGAATCCAATGAAATACTTGGGTTCAATGCTTAGGGAGTAGGGATCTTACTTGGGGATTATATTTATATTCATGAGTTGATGTTTATTTTGTGAGATTTCTAGATCTACCTATTTCGATGTGTTTTGTGATTATTATGTTGGCTTGTTTATAATATTCTTGTGAATTGCATGATCGTCAAAGGTTGTTGGCACACAACCAAGTCTACTTTCATGTTGGTGCACTATTGCTACTCTCCAGTTAACGAAATCCTAGATGCGCTTGGGGTGACGATAGTCCAGAACTGGGCATGTTCACGAAGGTTACCGTTGTTAATTGTCACGATTGACCATTCATCTAGTTAGCCGACCAAAGAGGTTCGAAGGGTTGCAGGTAGAGATATATTGGGTAGCAAACTAGGATTATCTTGTTGATCCTAGATCCATCAATGAGATGGCTACTTCCTTTGCCTTTTTAGGTCTAGGGCTAGTTCATTTTTGGTGTTCCGCTCAGGACTTAATCGCACGGGGGAGAATCAGATCTGCGCAATGAGCCATAGCTGTTGTTGCACTCCCTTAGTTGCGGAGGTGATGTTGAGGAAAGATTTTATACTCGCACCTCTATGTGACGGATAGGGGAAAGTTTAGACCATTGTCCGCACCACGTGACACAAGCACTAGAATAGTGTTTAGTTCTTATGTTTGATGAAATCGATGATCGAAATTACATTGGCCATGTTACGTAAATATTCCACGAGTGTTAGTTTATATTGTAAATTCTCATGATCTATTGCATTCTAGTAGTTTTTAGTACAACCCCTCCCCCCAAATGAGTATTTTCACGACACGGTTTATTCCTAACATGTGGTCAGATTGACGACCTAGTCGCGGTTTTGTTTAGTTTATTATTAGATTCCTAACATCTTAGTGGATGACCATGGTACTTGCCACTATATACCATTCTTGGTAGTATAGTAGTAGGAATGAGGTAACATATAAATTCTATCTTTGACCCCTAACCATCCTCCTCTCATGTTTAAAGACGCTCGAGGGGGGATGGAGGGGGGGGGGGTTCAACAAACGTGTCTATTGTTCAACTTATGACATGTACAACATACACTAAACTTTGCATATGTTACACTACAAATAGTTTTTTTTAGTGATTAGAACAGTGCTTTTTATAATTTATAATTCTAAGTAATTTCCTGTAGACTTTCCATAAATTAAATTAGAACATGAATATCTTACATTATAAGTTGTATTAATTATTTGATATAGGTGCAGATTTTCCAAATTTAAATGAAATAGATGCCAGGGAAAATCTTACCGGCATAAAAGCAAAAAAAATTGGAAGTTATACATGCTCTGTATATGAAGCATGCAAATGCCATTGGTTTCAGCTACAGGAAAGACTGTCAACATCTAAACAACAAAAGACAAATTCGCGAAAAGTACTACAAGTCCTCTTTTGAAGGACAACCAAAAAGATTAAAACCCATCATTATCATCCCTATTCGTTGTGTGGATAATGAAAGTAATTCTTCAAAAAAAAGGAAGAGAAAAGATCTGATTAAAAAAGGATGCTTAGCTAAAATTAGAGTTAAGCTTGAGCAAAATTACTTCATCGTGGCTCACTATATCATGGTACACAACCATGAGTTAACAAGACCATCCTGGCAGTATCTCAGTAGGAGTGAACATATGCACAATATAACTAAACTGATGCACATTATAACATGTACTTATTTAACCTTTGGAGATGCTCAGAAAGTTTTTGATACACTCTTGAAAATAAATGACAAGGACAAAGATTTCTTCTTCAAAATCAAGTTCGACGAAGAGATAAGACTATCAGCAGTATTTTGGAGGGATTCAATAATACTGGAGGACTACAAACTCTACATGATGTCACCCTATTTGACACTACATACAGAACAAACAAGTAAAACTTGATTTGTGCGCCAATAGTTGGAATAAAAAATTATGGGAACATAACAATTTTTGCTTGTACTTTGATTGCAAATGAGTTGGCTGATACTTTTGAGTGACTTCTCAACACTTTCAAGATATCAATGGAAGGGAAGGAACCTTTCACAATATTCAAAGATCAAGATCTTTCAATGGGCAAAGTAATAAATGAGGAATGTTATGAAAATTTGTTACTTACATATGAACACTAAATATGATCTATTAGAAACTGCAATTGTTACCTTAAAGTATGTATTAAATAACTTATAAGCGTTATTGGTTACTTTAAAAAACAGGTATCCTGAAAATGTTGCAACTTTAGAAATTTATTACTTACAAATCTAAAATTGAATAGAGTGTTAGATTCTGCACCTGTTAGCTTACAGTACGTATAACTTCCGTTATATGACAAATTATTTAGCTACTTGTAAATTCATGTATTAATCAAATTTTATTTCTGGGTACGACTTTCAGGTCTTCAAGAACACAAAACACATGTTGTGCTTATGGAAAATAAAACAAAATGCAATACAACATTATGGGAAATTGAAGAAATATGAATTGTTTAAAAATGCTTTAGATTGTTGTATAAAAGGATGTGCTGATCTAGGTAAATATGAAGAGAAATGGAACTTAATGATTGCCAACTACAAGCTAGAAAATAGCACATGGTTTGAACGGCTGCTGTATTCGTGAGAAATGGAGCACAACATTCAGCAAAGATATTTTCTCCGCAGGCATTCTATCATCACAAAGGAGTAAAAGCACCAACAACGCCCTATGCTTCAGTGCAAACAAAATAACTACACTCACTCACTTCTTTGAGCTCTTTAACTAAACAATCAAAAAGTGGAGGAGAGATGAAGCAGACAAGGCCAAATTTCATTTTTAAAATTGCAGGTATGTTTACATTCATATTATTTAATACCGATATGTATTAATTTTCCTAGAACCCAAAACTGTTAACTTACAATATGAATTTGTTTCTCAACTAATGGCCCTGTACAAGTTTGGTTAAACATGCTGCAAATGGTTACACGCTTGTATTGTGTAGAGGATTCAAAAAGGAATTTTCTTTAGCAATGGAAACTAAATTCAAGAAAGTGTTCTCAGAACAATCGTCGAGAAAATATGAAGTCAGACTCAAACATGATGAATCTAAACATTAGACAGTCGAATAAAAAAATGAAGATGGTCTAGTTAAAGTACAATGCAAATACAAATGCTTTGAAGTGTCAGGTATGTTGCGCTTTCACATTATTGGAGTATTTCACCTCAACTCTATCACTGAAATCCCCGAGAAGTACATCCTCAAAAGATGGACAAAAAAGGCCAAAACAAAAATATGGGACAAGGTTCTTGGGCAAGGAAAACAACAATCAGAAAATATCAATGGTATAGTTTTATGGAGGAACTATATGTCCAGTAAATGCTACAATTTAGTTCTGAAAAGCGAAAGAAAATCAAAATCTTGAAGAACTGTGAAGAGATGTTTGACACGTGTTCAGCAAGAATAGAAGAATTGTTGGCTTAAAATGCCAATGCCATTGAACAATCAGGCACAAGTAGCCAATGTAACTCCACCATCATAAGTGCATCTAAGGTACTTAATCCATCCCAAGTGAAGACAAAAGGAAGAGGAAAAAGGAAGAAGTCAGGATTGGAAAAGAAAAAACCAAGAAAACTACTGAATTTGGAACAAAAACACCATATGTAAAGACACTTTAAAAGTAGGATTGTTTAGGATACGTATTGAATTTATTTAAATATTTATTGTAATTTTTCCCGTTAACTTAAAAGAATGTATTACACTGAATAACGTACTATATTTGTTGGATTAAAACTATAACTTATTAACTTATGACTTTTATTTGTTTTGCTTACCCATACACTAACACTTGTTAAGCGACTTGCATTTTGTTTTACATAATTTTAATGATATTAAATCATTAAATACATGTAGAAATACTTGTCTTACAACTATAATTTACTAACGCATCAATTGCATTTATTTTCTTATAATCTCAACTAATCATGATAATGAACAACGTAAAATAACTAAAATGCAACTTAGTATTAATAAATATACAAATAGTACTTCTTAACATTCAACATGCATTTGTTTCATACAACATTCATCCACAAAAATTCTAAAACATCGTTACAAAGTCACTTATTCTATCAGTCATCAACTAATCAGTCTCAAAATAAGCTGATAAAAAATCATCCAAAAACAATTAAAGGACATAAACTTCAAAACTACATATCATCAACTCAATCAATCTCGAGGGAGAATGAAGGAATTGAGGAACGGGTTTTCCTCAAGAATTCTTTAACCATTCTATCAACCAACTCATGTGTTTTTGGGTCTTCAATAACCTCCTGTGTGGTCATGACATGCTCAAGTTCTTCATTTGCACATTCTTGTTGTGGTTGTAGTTGTGGTTGCATATGCGGTTGTGGTTGTGGTTGCACAATGGGACTATCATTGACTTTCTCAAGATTATGCACCAAAACTCACGTAATAACCTCCACGCCTCGTTTGAAAACGAGACACACCCTATGCACATGCTAAGAGAAAAACACAAAGATCAGCTCAACAAATAATCAGTAACTATTAAAAAACAATATGAACTACAAACTGCATTAGTTTAACTAAAATAGTCATTATTTTGAAAACAACATGCACTAGTTTAAATAAGTATCAGAAGAAAAAAGCACAAAATAGACTTACATTACTGGTACCTTTGTCAATAGCCTCATTGGTCATCAGAACACTTGGAATGCGATACAAAATGATTCCTGACTCCTGAGCAAGGTCATCAAATGCAACAGTAGGAGTATGAAGCCCCTCAGATTCAACATAATCATTACGAATTTCCTCAGATTCCTGGCTGCTACATTTCTCTTTGATTTTACCATCCTTGCTCAATGGATACCCACTCTCAACCATAACTCCCTTATCATACCTCACCTTTTCAAGAAAATGAACCCCCTTAAATAAAGATTTGTTCAACCAATGCATGTAAAGTGACAATCTAATAGGGCCAGGCTGACCTCTAAAGGGAAACCTATAAATGTATGGCAACAACAATATGAACACACAACCACAAACATAAGCCATATTTTTTACTACCAGATTTAAAACTACCAACACCCTTACATAGACGATCTAGCACTAAACCACACCAATCAAGATGCTTAATAGTTCCAACATTTTCTAAAACACCCAAAAGCTTCATGTCTACCAAATTTCTCGTAGTCAGGGCCAAGAAAGTACACATAAAATCCATGACAAAGTACATTTTAAACTATTCACCACTATCACTCAGTTTTATCATCTCATAAAAAAGATTCATATAAGTGATATTGTCATATTTATCAGCACCTAACTCAGCCCTCCATCTATCACTAATATCAACATCTTTAGACACACCCCTCCCATTGTTCTTAACCAAAATAACAGGACATCCCAAAATCCTAGAAATGCAAAAAATATCATACACATCATCAGGGATAATAATGTACCTGCAGCTGACTACTTCTTGAACACAACCCAGATGATCAAATCTCTCAACCAGCCATAGGATGATTCCGAAAGGGAAAGATGAAATCTCAAACCGAAGAAGCCCACAAAAACCTATTTCTTCAACATCTTTCTTTTGCTCAGGAGTAAGGGAACCGATTATGGACTTCAGCTTCGAAGGACAGCAACCACTAGAGAATTTTTTGCAAACCTAAAGAACAAAATTGAATATGAAAATATAAGCATACACAACTTCAAAAGATACAATAAATTCAGGATACTAATATATTGATATATGCAAAATTTAAGCTTAAATCTAATAAATAAAGATCAAATTTTAAACAATAATCAGTCACAATATCTAGTACAACATGAATATTAACATATACAACATTTAAGAAAATAAATACAGTTTCTAAGATAATATTGAAGATAAACAATTTTTGAAAAAATAAATTGATAGGCATAAGTAATAAATAAACTACGAATATTAACATATGCAACATGTAAACAAATAAATACAGTTTCTTATCAATATGTAAGAAAAAAAATGAAGATATACACAGTATAAATAACGAATAAACCCTGAATATAAACATATGCAACATTTTATGAAACAAATACAGGTTGTAATATAAACAAATAATACCGAGAACATAAAAGGAAAAAAACTTACGTGTGATCTCCTCATCAGCACGTTCAACAACCTGCATTTTCGGACGATTATGTTACTGTTTGGCAGGTTCTCCATCAGCAAAAACACCTTCGTCAACCGATACCATTTTTCCAGAAGTCGATGCTCCATCAACCACACTATTCGCTTTCCTCTTCAGACCAGATTTTTTACCTATTTCAACATCCGGTTTGTCATTGGACTTACCACCGTCTTGCTTCTTTGTCTTATGTATTTCCTTCTCCTTGTTACTCGACAGACCAACTGCCAACTAACCAACTGCCTAATTGCTAACTACTTCCTTCCCCTTCCCTTTCTTCTTCAACTTGGAAGCTAGGGACTTTTGCTTCAGACTTAGAGAAACAACCTTCCTTTTCTTACTAGCTGGGTCATTTTCTTCTGTCCTTCAAAATAAATGACCACAGTAAGTACAACATCCTCCCTAATAGATTCACTCTCATTCCTATTTAACCCATTCAAATCACCAAGACACTTTTAAAAAAATGCATCAACTTCAGCATCGTTTTCTTCTGAAAAATATTTCCCCACAACACCCTCAACAACACCAACACACTAGAACCCCCTTCAACACTAACTCAGCCTACACCACCAGCTCATTCTGAAGAGAAGGTTCGTCATTCTTTTTAGATTTCGTTACCAGCGGCAAAACATCTAAACAACGTAGCACATTTAGGATATATAAAAACTCAAAATAAATAAGTAAATAAATGTAATACAGAAAAATTACAATCACCTTATACTCTCTCAGGTTTAACATTTTCAAATATACCTTTAACTCCTTCGGGAAAAGCTAAAAAATAAATCATATACCACACAGTCAGGAACAATATATGCATAACTTATTAATCATTTAAGTCACATATAAAAAACTTTACAAAACTAACAGTCAATAAGCAATATAATATGAGACACTCACATTATTTTATTTTTTTGAAATGTGAGACACACACAGTATAACTAACTAATGCATACAATATACTAACATATGCAACTTGTAATAAAGAAAATACAAGCTATCAAATATGAAGAATAAAAGTACAAATAACAGTTTCATAGTTTTTTTTAAAAACATATGCACAACATAACTAAACTAATGCACGCTGTAACAATCAGTGGCTATCATATATCTCTTAAATTATAACATATGAAAAACTTTAAAAACTAATAGTCAATGAGAAATATAATCTCACAAACACACAATATAACTAACTAATGCATACAGTATACTAACATGTGCAACTTCAAATGAAATAAGTACATGCTATCAATCAGAAGAATAAAAGTAATAACAATTTCATAGTTTTAAAAATAACATATGCACAACATAACTAAAATAATGCACATTATAACATGTACTTATTTAACAAGTGGAGATTGGGAGGTTGTCTCCGTACCTCTCAAAGATGTAATTTCTAAGCCCTTATTGCTTACTAACTACAACTAAGTAGCCAGTGGCAAGTCAGATCGTCCACAGAGACAGGATATATTCTCAAGTGTTTGCTCATAAAATGATAAATACTACGTTAGATATATAGAAATTCATATATATATATATATATATATATAAGCACATAAAGAGGGGGGTTTTGTTTTGTTTTTCTAAGTTAACAATTTAAAGACAAGTTAAACTAACAAAGCATACAATACTAAAACGAGATTAAGTATGAATTACGGAGTCTTGGGGGCAATTGACTTACACTTCCAAACCTTCTATCTATCATT
>JAULKM010033686.1:0-13537 GCA_032355605.1 Rubia tinctorum
CCAATAGACAAATCAAGAGAAGCATAAAATTTTCAATTTCTCTCATTTTCTCTCATTTTGCCTAGGAGCCCTCTCGGATTTTCATCCTAGCTTCACACATTTTTTTTTCTTTTTCAATGCTCACCCTCACCTTTTCCACACCATTTGGCCTCTCATTTTTGCATAGGTTACCCTTTCGGGTTTTCGACCTATCCGGCCCCCTAAATTTTACCTAAATTGCCCTCTCATGTTTTCAACTTAGCAAGATTTTTTTAAACAAAACAAATCAAAGTTGAGCATAGGGACACTACAATACAATGAGACATGTTTCTCTCCCCTAAACTTGAAACACACATTGTCCTCAATGTAATAAAAGGACAAGATAAAGAAATAAGGGAGAGAGAAAAAAAACTCACAACTAGGACCTTGAAGGTCCTTCCCTGTGGTAGCAATGCCCACTCATCAATGAATGTTATCTCCTCCATGTTCTCAAACTCCCTCCGATATGTAACCTCGACCCATCAACTACAAATCAACAACTATGCAAGTCTCGATGAACACCCACAAAAAGCAACAACTAGTAGTACTCCTAGATGGTGGTTTTGGTGGTGGATTGTGGTGGTATTTTGTGGTTTTGGGTAAGAATTTTAGGACAAGAATGAGGGAATTTTTTTCATTTTTTTCAAAATAAAAAATCTACTAAAACAATTTAAAACTCATCGCCCACCACTATTGCCTTAACTCTCGCTGCTGCGGAAACGAACATCGAAACCCTCGCCATCGCACATCCCTCACCGCCATCCCTCAGCCTCACCACCTGCTAGCTTCGGCAACCACGCCGCCCCGCTACCCGTTCAACTCACCACCGGAAACCCTAAATTGCCGGGAACGGAGGAAAGAAGGGGGATAGAGCGGAGGAAAGAAAAATAGAAGCGGGTGAGAAAGGTGGTAGACTAGTAGCGAAGGAAAGAAAGGGGGAAGCGGAGGAGAAAGGGGAAATCAAAGGAAAGAGAGGAAGAAGGGAATGATGGCATCTTCATCTTTTCACATTTCTTAACAAGGGTAAAATGATATTTTCAATAAAATTCAAGTTGACTAAAAAGTCAGCAGAATTATGGTTATTTTGACATTTTTAAGATTGCATTATTATATTGTCACTTTCAATTTAAATTTAGGTTATTTTTATCCTTAACTCTTTTATTTATCATTAATATACAAACTATTTAACGGTGAAATACGGATAGTGTTGATAGTGATTGGTGAAATTTAGTATCGGGAGTATTATTTTAAAGGGTAATGTGTACGGTCAAAGTCAGAAAATCATGCAAAACACGTGGCGAAATAATATTGGACATTGAATCGCTAATGTGTCAATCGCTTTTAAAACGATCCGAGTAACCGCAACGACGTTAGATCCCTCCTCCGTAATTACAGCCAAACACCAAGGGCAGTCCCGGAAGGGCCGGAACGCAGATCTTCTAGAAATATCCTCGTCGCTGAAAGACTCACACACCCCGATCGTACTCAAATTCCGATCGCAATTCAATCCCTTTTCTCCCAATTTTCTCAGAGAGCTAAGATCAGGGTTTCAGAATGTCGGGAAAAGGCGCCAAGGGTTTGATCCAGGGGAAATTGAACAAGGACAAAGACAAGGACAAGGACAAGAAGAAGCCCGTCTCCCGCTCTTCCCGCGCCGGCCTCCAGGTCCTCTTCTCTCTCCGAATGCACCGTCGTTTTTTTATTTTGCATTTTCCGTTCGGTTTTTTGGCGGTGGATTTGTGTTGCGTGGTTCGTGTGCTAGGGCTTTTTATTCCTTTCCCTTTTGCCTCGAAATTTCTTGGTGAACGTGGTTTTTTTAGTTCTTAACGTTATTTATTTTTTAAAATGATTGCTCGTCTAGGGTTTTTTAATATCTGGTGGGGAAACTGTGTTTTATGATGTTGTTTTCTTCTATTTTCTCCTAGTACGTGTGATCACCGGCTGCTCTTGATTTTTTTGATAATGTGGTGTTTCCATTCTCTGTTTATTATGTTTAAACTGTTTGAGTAATGTTGCCGTGGGTTTTCGGGGCGATTTTGTGTTTTTTTATAGGTGGATTATTTACCAGTTGCCTGTGTATGGTTTAAAATTGTATGGCGGGATTTATTATAATATTGGACAAACGGTCAAATAATTGGGAACCGACTTATTTTTGTAGGACATTGTTTATTTTCATCTGGGTGTTCGAGATTTTTAAATTTGATGTTTGTACTAAGGCGTTTAAGGTTAGGAAAGACGGTAGTGATCAAGTTTGTGGCTTGATCTTATATAAGTAATGTGTATATACAGGCTTCTGAGTTGAGGTCGTAATAGGTTCTTTGTTTCGTGGACATTGGATTATATGGAAGTTGGAATGATGAATTAGTGCGTCTCTGTTTGGATTACTTTTCCTGTTCATGTCTCTGCAATTGAAGCCAACGACTTGAACATAGCTTATAGATCTTGCTCTAAATGAACTTTATAATGAGCAGTAGTCTGAAACTTTAGTTCATTGCTTCTGTGTTGGATCCTCATGCATCATGCATGCTTTGTTTGTTCATTGTCGTCCGAGTCTCTGTCCTGGTTGATATACTATTTGCCGAAGTTGTCGCGGTTACGTTTGATCGGGCCTTGTGTTTCGTGGAATCTGGTTTGCTCATCTGTTCTTTGACTAATTTTCGTGACTGCAAATGTTATGCTCCTCATGCATGAGTTTACTCTTGGGTCCAGTCAGATATTATGAATTTCGATTGTTAATCTTGGTTTCAGATTGATGTAGAAGAAGTGAAGTGTCACCGTCCTCTCAAATTTTCATTCACGTGTAATTTGAATACATGCAGTTTCCTGTTGGTCGAGTTCACCGTCAGCTGAAGACTAGAGTTTCCGCCAATGGAAGGGTTGGAGCTACAGCAGCAGTGTACGCAGCTGCGATCTTGGAGTATCTGACTGCTGAAGTGTTGGAGTTGGCTGGAAATGCGAGTAAGGATCTCAAGGTGAAGCGTATAACTCCAAGGCACTTGCAGCTTGCTATTCGGGGAGATGAAGAGCTCGATACGCTCATCAAAGGAACCATAGCTGGTGGTGGAGTGATCCCGCACATCCATAAATCCCTGATCAACAAGTCCTCCAAGGAGTAGATGATTCTGTGTATCTTTTGGCCTTTTGACTTTAAATTGACCTCTATACTAGTGATGTGAGGCTTGAAACTTGCTTTTGCCCCACCCCTTCATACTCCATATTGAATGTCTTGGCCTTTTGATGGATACAAGTTGAACTAATCAAAGGATTACCCTTACTGGCTGACAAGTTGTGTAGTGTTTTCGATATTTAGATATTGCGCTTGGATGTTCTTGTTTGATGAATGTGTTTTCATCGCGTGTAACCATATCGCCATGAACACCGTTTATTAGGGTAGAAATGTTGACAAAGAAAAGCCATACAAGTTACAAAAGTTTGGATTCAAGAATAATTGAAACAGCAAAATGAATTGATCTTTATGTGCCAATTTATCGTAACCTTGTTCAATTCAAAACGTGGATTCAATCTTGGCATGGCAAAGGAACAATGGGCATAGTAAAGCAGAAGAGGCTTTACGAATTCATTACTACCAAAACAGAACGTTTTAAGATACCAAAACAGTTCGAACACATAAACAACCAAACCTATATAGCATGAAACTGATTCTAGAGACCATAGATATTTAACACTACTGAAACCTAAGCAATGTCTTTAGCAAAATCTAGGATAAGGAGCATCAAACCTAAGTAATGGCTTCAGCCAAAAACTGGGATATGGAGCATCAAGCAAACAATGATGAAGGAGAAATCCAGAACGGCGGGCATACCAAGCTGGGCGTCTCAACAGATTCATCAAATCGTTCAATGCTTCCATCTTCGATGTTACAGATACCCATATTCTTTCCACCCCCTTTAGCAGCATCAAAATTCCCCGTTTTCCATACCCACTCATATGCTTCCGGGTCTTCCTCTTCCTCTTCTTCCCCGTGTTCGTGATTTTCATGACCTTCGTGATCCCCCCCTTGTTCATCTTCAACTCCACCTTCTCCGGCATCACTCTGTTTTTCACCTTCTTTCCCATCGCTCTCACTTTCACCCACGCCTTTTCCTTCCTCGCCATCCATCTGCTTCTCATCTTCTTCAAGCCTTGGACTGCAGCATTCACAACCTTCTTCTTTCCTAACAAAGTAGCGATATTCGACGAGCGAATCATCAGAGAAATAGATGCAATTGGGTTTAACCAAGCCCGGAAACCTATCGCTCTGGACACATATCGACACATTGTGGCCAACAAAAATGGTTCCATTCGGAATCTTCTCAACTCTAAAAAATTCACTTCTCCGATCAAGAACATTTAGTTTGAAAACCCTGAACTCAGTCGTCCCGTAAACATAGCCATTGTCCACATCTGGAAAACGTCCGTTGCGCGTGACAATCAGCATCTCCCCGTCTACGCCGGACGGAAATTCCATCAGATACCCCTGCACATTGCACGAAAAGTAGCCGGTGAAAAAAGGGCACACGCCGATCACCCACTCCACCACCGTGGGATCGCATCCGTTAGGATCCCATCTCCATATATGGCCTACAGTACTAATCGCGTAGAATTTCTTATCACTTTTGCAGTAAGCCACGTCGTGGATTGAATCTTTATACTCTGGTTCAATTCTGGTCCAGTTCTTATCGCCGTTCTTCCAAAACGCTAGGTCAAGAAAAGTATGAACCATCATCACGAAGTCCGACGTTTCCGACGGATTCGCGGATAAAACTGCTCGTTCTATGTACCGGTACGGCAGGTTGGAGCAAACCGGGTACCCACGGCCACGGAACGTTCTGAAATTCGGCAGCTCAATTTGGGAACGGGAAATAGGGTTTAGCAATTCGACCTCCCCCGATCTAGCGAGAGTTATCAACCACCCAAATCCCGCATCCATGCACCGCTTCCCGGAGGCCTCTGGGAGGAATAATTTCCCGCAGATTTTTCCGGTTGATATATTGTAGAATTCACGTTCGCAGCTGCCCTCTTTCTCAGCGAGCATCAGATGCGGGAGGCGCCACCGCCCTGAATAGTTTGCCATGAATACGTCTTTGGTTGCGGCGGCTCTCCACTCGGTACAAACTGCTCTGAACGCCATGAAATCTTCCACCGAGCCCGTCAGCGACGATGCTGTGAGAGTGCGGATGGCTATGTCCTCCAGCAAGTGGCCCGGAAGGCCGGACCAGTCGGCGGCGGCGGCAGAGGCCATGCGGTAACTAGTCAAGGAAGGAGTGAAAAAAAAAATTTAGGGCAACTACAATGACTGAGGCTTTAGGGCATCCACAATAAAAATGTATTTTAGGAAAACTGGACATGTCAGTTATTTTTACCTTATATACAGTATTTGTTAAATTACATACTAAATTTTAAAAATTATAATATTTTTTTATATTATATTTTCACATTCACATACATATTATTACTTGTTTTATCTTTTAAAATGCGATATTTATATTTTATAAAAAAATTATAATATTTAAGGTTATGGAAAGGTTTTAACTAATGGATTGATTTGATTTTTATTTTATTTATTGCAATGATATGTCTATAATTTGAAAAGTTTTAAAATGTATTGCAATGTATAAATAATTATATTTGAACTTCAAAAGTTATTGAAACGAAATTTTTCATAATTGATCTAACCGTTAGTCGGTGTAAAAGTAAACTTTCTCATACTAATATACTTTAGTTCGAGTTCGGCTCATATAAATTCATTCAAATCTCATACAACTTAATACATTTTGAGAAAAGTGCTTTTATAACCCTACCTACTTGACATAAGTGATAATATAATCTTTTGATAACTGAAAGTGCAGATATAACCCTACCTAATTGATGTAAGTGCCAATATAACCCTATAAGCGGTCCGGCGGCGGTCCGGCTCGGAGGATCATTCTGTTGCTTTATTAGGTATAAGGATTTTCTCTTAGGGAACTATTCGTTCTCAGACAAATCATCCAAAGTAAAATTAAGGATCTCATCTTCATGATCAAATAGGGTACAAGAGGAACATTTTGAATTCGACATTCTTTTCAGATGAGAAGAAAAGTAGTAAGAAAGTTGTGAGAGTTAGGGTTTGATGAAGTATTTGGGATGATGAAGGAAAAGTTGCAGAAAGTTTTGAGGAGGCAGAAAGTCTTAAAGTGTTTTTAAAAAAATAAATAAATAGTTGGCTGATTCTCATTATGATTGGTAGAGTATGTTACAACTTTTTATATGACAAATTAGTGTATGAGCCTAATTTACTGCATCTCTACCTACCTTGACAATTTGTAGCCTAGAAAAAGTCATTCCTAGAATATATATTTCCCTAACTAAGATTTTAACATCAAGTGGAATATATGGTAGTTTTTAACCATGCGCAACACATTTTCGCAGTCCGTGTGGATTTGTATGAAGGGAATATTCTTGTGACTTGCTTCCTCCATTGCTTTTAAGATGGCTAGTAGCTCTGCTTATGTTGTTGATAGTGCCCTGATAGGTTTTGCTCCTTGCCACTGTCGGTCTGTCCCTTGATTGACCACGTACCAGGTTGCCGCTCCCTTCCCATTTTTTCGCAGAGGGCTGCATATGTACGTATTCTAGTACCATAGGAGTGAGTGTTATGTGTTGCTTTGGCCCTCTTCCATAGTTGTTCAATATTTCCTGCTCTGTCATCTTCCTGATTTTGTTCCGCATTCCGAGAGGTGAGTTGACGCTCTTGGTCTTCTTGTGTTGGGTGGTTCCATGGGTTGTTTGTACCCTCTAAGATCACGCTGTCTGGATAATTACTTAACTGTTTCATTGTTGCTCTATTCCCTGTACACCATATTGCCCATATGACAACGCACGCAAGTTCCTTGTCATGCTTATATTATGCAATTTTAAACCAGGACTGGAGTCACTCTCTCAATGATGTAGTTGGCAAGTTTGTGAAGTCCAATTCGAGCCTACTACATCACCATATTCGTGATGCATAGTCGCATTCGAAAATCATGTGTTCCACCGACTCATCTTCCGAGGTGCATAACTGGCATATAGATGATACATTTATCCTTTTTTACGAAGGTTTTGAGTTGTTGGGCACGCCCCCTATATCATCCTCCAGATGAGGAATTTTACCTTTTCTGATATTACGATGTTCCACGGTGTTTTCTACATATCCATGGTGGCTTTTATGTTCCCCGTGTTGATGAGGCTGACACGTTGTTGCTACTTCTATTTTTCACGTCGTGCGGTAGCCTGACTTAACTATGTACTTACCCAGGTTTTCTTTCTTCGAAACTTGGTAATCATTTGTTCTGAAGTTGTATCCTGGGATGTGTATCTTTACTATCTCCAAGATAGTTTCCTAGGGGAATAAAGCCTGCAGTAATGGCATCCTCCATTCCTTACTTTGATCTATTAGATCACTTACTTTGAACCCAAGCATCGGTAATATCTCTAGTTCTAGACGAATTAGATTTTGCTGGCTTGGTATCCAATTATCTTGGATATTAACCTTGGACCCCGATATAATCTTCCATTTTAGGTATGGTTTAAGCAACGCTTCTCTCCATAGGATACCTTTCCAACCCCAGGAGTCCCCTAGTTTGGTCTTTGTCTCGAGAAACCCCTATCTTTTGTAATATTTTGCCGTGAAGAAGGAGTCTTTATTCGTTAATATGGTCCATGCTTGTTTGGCCAGAAAGGTTTGGTTCATTTCCAGTGTAGATCACATTTCTAGTTCTCCCATCCATTTTGATGCGCACATTTTCTTCCATGACTTCCAATGTATTCCTCTGCCTTCCGGATCTCCAGCCCAAATAAATATGTCCATATGCATATCTACTTCTTTTGCCGTTATTTTCGGTATTTTGAAGGTTCCCACTGTGTATTGTGCTAGGGACGTTAGCACTTGTTTACACAGCGTGACTTTTCCCATTACAGAGAGCTCTCTTTTCCTCCACACTGTAGTTTTTTGTATTATCTTCCTTTGTAGGGAATTGAACATTTTTACCCTCGATCTTTCAAAATTTATATTGTGGCCGAGGTATTTTCTTAAGAGTAGGTCTGGTTTTATATTGAAGGTTTGGGTAGTGAAGTTGGATGTGTGGATATCAACATTTGGGCAGTGAAGTTGGATGTGTGGATATCAGTATTTGGGCAACAAGTAAGGATGATTTGTCAAAATTTATCCACTGCCCAAAGTGGGCTGCATATAGGTTGATTGTGTGCTACATTCCTTACTCTGGTTGCATTGATTTTAAAGAACATAACATAATCTTCTGCGAACATTAGATTTAACACCCTAGGTATTGCTTGGCTTACCTGGATCCCTTTGCATATGTTCTGGAATGGTTGTGACTCAATCATTGACGTGAAGGCCTCTTGACATAGGATGAATAGAAAGGGTGATAGTGGGGATCCCTGCCTCAACCCCTTATTTGTTCTGAATGTGGGTGATAATTCTCCATTGAACTTTTATGATGCACTCCTTGATCCATTAAACCCATACCGCGCTAAACCCCATCCATATCATTACCCTTTCCAAAAATACCCATGAGACTCTTTCATAAGCCTTGCTCATATCGATTTTAAGCGCCTCCTTAACTTTCCTCTTTTTCTTGTTCCTTATGTTTTCTATTAGTTTGTGTGATATTAATTAGTTTTCCACAATGGATCGACCCTTGATAAATGCTGTCTGATTCCTCGATACGAGATATCCCATAATTTTCTTAAGCCTGCATGCTAATATTTTCGCGATGATTTTGAAAATGACATTGCATAGGCTTATAGGCCTTAAATCAAAGGGTTTTCTGGGTAACTTGATCTTCTGGATGAGTGTGATGTTTGTTGTTTATTCTGATTTCATTGTTCCGGTGGTGAAGAATATTCGGACCGATTTTTTTACGTGGACCTTGACCTCCTTCCAGTATGGTTGGTAGAATTGTGTCGGTTGGACATCTGGTCCTGAGCCCTTCCATTTCCCCATTTGAAAAACTGGTGTCTTGATCTCCTCCCGACTTACCCCTACAATGAGCTCGTGATTTTGATATATGGAATCTGATGGTTTAATGAGTCGTATGATATCCTCCAACGTTGCCTTTCCAAATGCATCTGGCGGCATCACTGAATTATTTACCAGAATAGAGCTGATATGGTCTACCACTGGTTGTAGTTTTCTAGGTTCTGTAACCCATAGATCGGCGTTGTCCTGTAATTGTGTTATATGGTTCCTTCCATGTCTTTTCCAGGCCCATGTTTGGAAGAACTTTGTATTCTTATTTCTGTCATGTATCCATGCCATCTTTGCTCTCTATTTCCATAAATCATTTTGTTGAGTTAGCAGCTCGTCCAGTTCTGTTGCTCTTGCTTTGGCTTGGTCAAATTTTTTCAATCTCTGTATTCTTCCTATCTCCTTTTTCTTCCTCCTGATTTCCTTTCCTAGGTAGCCTACATTTTCTTTGCTCAAGTTCCTAAGTCTTTTTGTGGTTTCCTCCAGTAGTCCGTCGATTTTTCCCATATGGTTATGTTGTCTGTGTTGTCCTCCGTGTAGACTTTATGCCTCCCATTTTCCCCTCTAATGGTTCCGATAATGTCCCTGGCCTCGGGTCTTCTGGCCCCTAATACTTCAAACTTCGGTCTTACTAGCCTAGCTTGCTGTTTGCCGGTGTAGTGCATGGTTATCGATAAAGGGTTGTGGTCTAATCTTATTATTGCATGGTTTTCCATCCTATATGTTGGGAATAGGTTGAACCACTGATCGTTTAAAAAAGCCATGTCCAGTTTCTCGATGACTAGTGTGTCCCCCACTCTTCCATTTGACCATGTAAACCATTGGCCATAATTTTGAAGTTCTGATAGCTTTCCAACCGCTAGGAGTTCCTTGATGTATGTTGTGTCCTTTGTGACCTTGTTGCCACCCTTTTTAGCTGCCTCTGTGATGACTTGGTTGAAGTCTCCAACTAATACTGTTGGTTTTATATTGTTAGCCAGTAATCTACTTATATCCTCTCAGGCACTCTTCCTCTCTTTTTTGATGGGGTGTCCGTAAACTAATAATAGGTTCCATACATCTCGGGTAATCGAAGTAACCGTACAAGAGATAAAATTTCAATATTTTTCCGCGATGACTAGTTGGACTTTTTGGGTCCAGGCTACGCAGAGCCCGTAACTGGTAAAATAAGATTTTTCTAACCACTTACTAATCTGACTAGAGTTACATTCAGTTTTCATAGGAAATAAAATACTAGAGTTACACTGGTTAATGAGGTTGTTTAAAACATTTACTGTTAGAGGGTGTGTCTGCCCTCTACAATTCCAGCTAAGTAGACTCGTGTACCTCTTGGTGGTTGTTTAGGGTCAACCACCAATTTACCACAACTTAGTCTTCATCCAATCATGACAGATCTGAGATAATCCCGTCGTAGTTCCTTCCGTCAATGACTGCATCCCTGTCTTCCTCCACCACATTCTCCTCTTTCATCTCTCTTTGTCTTCCGATCAATCTTTTCAGGCCGGCTTGGAGGTTCTCCTCCGTTCTTGGTGTCTTCACAAAAGCCAAATCTCCTAGATTCCCTTGAAGAATCCTCTTTCTTTTGACCCCCAAAATCCTCGCGGATGGCATTAGTGTGTCCACCGCCCATCTTATTGCTTCAAACTAGTTATCAGATAGATTAGATGTGTAATTTCTCTCCTCTCTAGTTGTTGTTGCATCCTTACTTACTTCATTCCTTTAGTTGTCTTTGCATCCCCATATTCTGTTTGCCCCTCCCTGATCTGCAAATTATTAACACCTTTCATGCTCCTCTCTATCAGCCACCTTGTAGCAACAATTGACTTAGTGAGAGTGTATTTGATTCTAACTCCCGCTCTTTTTGCTGTCCTGTTCGAGCACTCACCAACTTGTATGCCTTTTTAAAAAAAATTATCACCAATACCTTTTATTAAATTCTGGGCAATCTCCACTAGCTCATTTTTTTTAATATTCTCACTCCCTTCTTTATTTTCTCTCCCAGCCCTCCATTCTCCACCTTCCCCTTTTGCTTTTTGCTTTGTTGTCCCTATGTCAACAATTTTTCCGCCTATCTGACCATTTATGTTGTCCAATTCGTCCTTCCATCGCTTCCCTTTCACAATCCTGGCCCCCTTATCAATCTGGATGCTGAGATTTTTTCCATCTACCACCGCATTTGTTAACGGTGAAGCTTCTCCATTTTGGGCGGCGACTCTCCGCCCTCCGTCCTTGCTCTCCTCAGTCTGTTTTCCCATATCGAATCCCCACTTAGTCCTACTATGAACCAGGCGCTCTTCTACTTATTCAGCAGTGACTTCTTCTGCTTGTCCTCCCTCGTCGGTTGGCTCGTGACTGGCATCGTTATCCGTGGTACCCCAGTTTTGGTGTCATCGTCATTCTACCCCCTGTTGTCCCCCTTCTCCGCAATTGTCATAATAATCTTTAGATCTCCACTCAGCTCTGAATTGTTGGCCATATTCTTGTCGTCACCGTTGCCCACCTTTATCGTTGCTAACAAGATTGTTGTTTCATCCCTTACTGTGCCAGGGTATAGCTTCTGGGGCTCCCTTTGTTTTATTTTCTCTATGGTTTTTGGGTCTGTGTTTTCTGTCGTCGTGGCTATCACCTCTGTGGTTAGGGTTTGGTGAAGTGGTTTGGTTGGGAAAGGATCGGTGATCTAGATATTTTTTGTGTTTGGCTCTATGTAATTGGGCTGTGACCGACCAAGTTTTGTTCACCCACGTTTGGTCTGTATCCCAAGGCCCATTTTGTAATTCTGCTGGAATGGTGGTCCCGTTATCTTCATCTCCAAGTTGTCGAACATTAACCCGGCAAAGAGGCCAAGTAAAGGATTTGACCCTCTGTTTTCCGGCGACTGTAGGGAGGATGGTATTTGTGAGTTCTCCATGGTCCCCGCTGGAGTGTATTCTTCAAACATATAGAAGTTCAGGTAAATTTTTGTTAATGAGGAGTTAAAATCCTCGTTTGCCACATCATCCCAAAAATCTAGCATCTTCGGTAGATTTTGTAGCCTCTTTTCCAGTATTCTAGCCTGAACTATCATCTGCTCTGGTATGTTGGGAATTGCCATCTCCATCTCCATAACGTTGTTCTGTGGTTCCTCCATGTTTTGTGTCTACATTCCTTACTCTAGTGCTGCAAGAATGTTAAGGTACTCTGGGTTGTACACAACCAAATATGTTGTTTCTTCTTGAGGAGTCAGTTGTGTTCCCTCAATGTAATGGAACCCATTATCAAACCCGATTTCATCTGCTTCCAGGAATCTGTCCTCGTTTACCTCTATGTACTCCGTTGGGAACCTTGTGTACCTTCAGTGAGGGAGATTTCTTTGTACCCTTATGTTTGAAGGATACAGCTCATATGCATCATCTATGTAGATCTCTGCACCGATCTCTTTTCCTAGTTGTGCAAACCTTTCCTTGAGAAAGGTTTCTAGCCTTTGATCATCCTTGAAATGACATTGGGGCATTGTGTGTCCTATTCCTCCACACTTCCTGTATATTTTATGTGTCATTTCATACCCAAAACAGATCCACACCATTCCCCCCACTCCTTTTTTTCAGATAAAAACTTAAAACATGTTGTTGATGCAGCAGTGTCCACACTCTAGCGCTTACATAGGAAGCATTTTCCCTTACTATGGTACCTCTTGAATCCACCTCATGCATTGTGCCTATGAGGCCTGCATATCCCGCCACTGTCTCCTTCACAAATTGTTCTTGAGGTGGACCGTAGATGCGTATCCACATCAGAGTATGGGTAACCCTGATGTGAGATAACATCATCTTCGGAACCCAGCGGTTGGGCGCCAATATTCCCCCTGCCACTGACACTAACCCTGACCCGTTGAATAAAACCGCTAGCATAAAGGACCTTCTTGGGAAGCGAAAAATATAAATTTATCGCTTTTTCCACAACTTGGACGTTTTGTCCCCAGTGTCCCGGGACATTTTGTTGCATTATTAATAGCGTAAATGTTTGGTAATTCACAAAGAATCCAACCAAGGTGTCTGAGTAGTTGATGAGGCCATGTTCATAATCTTCATCATCTACGGCTAGGATTGGTCCTCTTCTCTCCGGTCTGTATGTATTGTGATTGAAGTCTTCCCCCAACGGGACATTGCGGTACTCTTCCTAGAATTCCCTCCCTTGGGGTGATTTTTCTTACCATTGCTCCTCGAAATCCCACTCTGTCATTCCGATTTATGCCTATTTTGTTCTACTGTGTGTCGTTGTTTTTTGTTTTTGTGTAAACTAGTAAGTTTGGGTGTGTGTTTGGTTGTGGTTGTTGTATGGTTTGGGCTATTTATGGTTTCTGAGATTGGCAATTGTTTCCAGGTTCAAGGCGGCAGAAATTCCACTTGGTGGGTAGATGCTACCAAAATGTGTCTTTTTCACGGGATTTTGTTCTTGTAAAAAGAAAGGATAAATGTAAATTGTGGGGTCAGGTGTTTGGATTTTTATGGAACTAACTAGGTTGTTGGGTTG
>JAULKM010033706.1:0-13536 GCA_032355605.1 Rubia tinctorum
GAAGAGCTTACTAGTAGATTTAATCAACTTTTTGGGGGATAATACAGTAAATGTATAAGCTCATTTATTGCCACTTTAGGTAAGAATTGAATTGTGCCAATTTCTTTGGGACGGGCGAAAATAGAAATTGTGTCAATTTCTCTGGGACTGAGGGAGTATATTTCTATATTTTCACATTCAAATACATATTATTACTTGTTTTAATTTTTAAAATACAACATTAAATTTTTAAAAATATTTACAATATTTAAGATTAAAAAAATTAGGATTATATTACTCCCTTCATCCCGGTCAAATCTGCACAAAATTATTTTTTCGGTCAAAATTGTCGAACTTTGACCACATATTTGAATACATTTTTAAGCAATAATTTTCATCGTATGAGATATTGTTAGATTTGTCATACTATGTAGTTTCTAAATATTAATTTTTTATGTGTCGTTATTATCCTAACTACACATATTTACAATCAAACATATTTGTTGTAGTTCGTGAAAAATAATTTAGGAAAATTTGGATGGGACGGAGAGAATATATTTTTCATTTTTATTTATAATCCGTGCATCGTGTTATATAGTACGTCAATATTTGGACGTAATTCAATGGGAATAACCAATTAAAACCAAAACAGAACCAATTAGTGGAATTTATTAACACGTTTTTGTTTTATGGAAATACGTGAAATTAAAACCTAAATTTATATAAGTGGGCCCGCAGTCGAATAATACTTTTCCGATTCACTCTGGGCTTCGGAAAATCTGAGTACCTTTCAGATTCACTCTGGGTTAGGAAAACCAAATTTCTATAAATAGGGCTTGTCGCTGAGAGTAGAGCGCATATTATACCGCCTTACATTTCCTCAGTTCTCTCTGCGAATTGAAATACCCCTTTTTCTCCGTTGACATTTCCCCTTTCCTCCTAGGGTTTTAAGCTATGGCGTCAGTTGCAATGCCGATGATCCAGTTGGATCCGGCGGTCGACACAGAGGAGCGATTGCGTGAATTGGAAGCGCAGAGACATGAATTCGATGAAGCTTCCCTATCCTATGTGTGGGCTTTGAAGAACAGGTACGATGCCCTCATCCGAGAATTATCCCGTTTGCAAGCCGAGTTGAGGGCAAAAGAGGAAAGAAATGAAATAATCGCAGCGGATGTGCTCGCCCAGGGCCAAGAAATCGATCGTCTTCGGGCTGAGTCGATCGCTAAAGATGAAAGGATCCAAGAAACGACAAATGCTTTTTTCGCCAAGGGCGAAGAATTCTCCCGTCTTCAAACTCAGTCGAGGGCTAAAGATGAGAGGATTCAAAAAATCACAAAGGCTCTGTTCGCCAAGGAACAAGAAATTGCTGGTCTACGGGCCGAGTCTAGGGCTAAGGATGTGAAAATTGACCAAGTCACATTGGCTCTCTTCGACATGGACGCAGAAATCGATCGTCTGCAGGATGAGTCGAGTGCGGGAGATGAAAGAATTCAAGAAATGACCGAGGCTCTGCTCGCCAAGGATCAAGAAATTGATCGTGTTTGTCTACAAGCTGAGTCCAGTGCGGGGGGTGAAAGAGTTCAAAAAATGACACAGGCTCTGCTCGGCAGAGACCAGGAAATTGACCGTCTACGTGCTAAGTCGGTCGCTGAAGAGGAAAAAATCCAAGAAATGACCAAGGCTCTGCTCGCCAAGGACCAAGAAATCGATGAATTGAGAAAGCGGAAAGCGACGGATTCAGAACAACAAATCCCCAAATCGGGTGCCGGATTCCGGAAACGGCGAAGGCCTTGGACCAAGGAAGACCTTGTACTCTTCCAATGAAGAGTGCTTGTGCTTCTTGTTGATAATATTGTAACTTTGGGATGTAGGACAAATGATTTCTTTGATTTTGTGCATGTATTAATAAAGAAAATCCTTTTTGCCTATGTTATTCTTCATTCATACTTTCTTCTGGACTTGTTTTGTTACATTTTCAAGTCTGTTCATTCCCCATTGGTAATTAGAAGACGAAGGTAATAAAACTGATAAGGTAATAAAACTGAATCATTAGTAGAACCTAGTCTTCTTTTTAATAAACAGAGAACAACAGAGAGCACATTAGTAACATTGTTTCCATTTCCAAATACATCCCTACTTCTTGTAGACCCAAAATCCTCCATCGACATGAGACCATCTTACGATGAAGGTGGCAGAGTGCTCGGGAAAGTCCCGGTTACAGGCCGTGGCGGCCACAGTAATTCAAGACCCTGCATTATAGATGAAGAAAGGATCATACAGTCTGATACAGCTATAACAAATCAGAAAGAGCAAGACCAGGTTCAAAATAGGGAGAGGAAATAAATCACATTCACTTGGTAAAGCAGGAAAAGTAACCATTTAAAAAAGAAATATGTAGAGAAGAATTTAAGGATCTGATGCACGAAAACTTAACAGATTGTCCATTCTTGAAGTTTCATTGCTCACCTTCTTCACTAACATTTTGAAGCTCCTCTGCTATCACGGTAGGGAATGTTTCTAGCAACCGTGATTGTTCTGATGGGTTTTGAAGCAGCTTCCTTTGGTCCAAGTAGTCAAACAATGTACATTGCAGGTTAAGGTACACTGTTGGGTGTTATAACGGAGTAAGGTAAACGCCAAACACAATTTATCAAGACGAGGAGCATATAATCATTTGAGTGACTTCATAATCACGATGGAAAAGGATATTGTTGTCTTCGGCATTTTTCATTGGCCAGAGCTATACGCGTGTCCGGGAACTTCAGTTCTCTGGCAATCCACTAACAAAAAGAAAAGATAAATAAATACATTAACTGTAAATTGTAAAACATCCAAGTAATCTGATCCCATACTCGGAGAAACATCAGCAACTGATTTAACTATATCCGGTCTGTTGTTGCTTATTTGTGAAGTGAATAATCATATTGTTGCATATGTAACTATCGATGAACATGCAGGTATACAGAGTAGCAAAAAGCTAAAACTAGAGGATAGGAGCATCACACATTTCAAATCTGATCTAGTTCTATGCTTGCTTTAAGTTTAAGAACTTCGTATAGGAGCATGACATATTTCAAAAGGTAGCATCAAAGCAAAAATCGAGACACGTACGTGCTTTGTTATGCCAACATGCAGACTCCTGGCTTTCTTTTGAAGCTCAGCCTGTGGAAATGAAATCCAATGAGATGTCAGAGAATCAAAAGGAAAAACCTTTACATTACATGTTGAGCGAGAAGAACACGCCCTGTGCAAGAGCTAATTATCAACCAATGCACCGTAGAGTCACTCTGTGCATCAATAGCCTAGTTTATGTCATCTGTGAAAATGTTTTACATGCTAATTCTATTGGATTCCAAATAAAACTCTACTGCCCCAATGACAAAAGGAAATATTTTTCAAGGTAAACAAAACAAAACACATACTATCAACTTCCTGCTAAAAATGAAGGTTAATGACAAGCTTTACATATATGGTAACTTAATAGAAGAGATTTGAAGACACTTGATATCACTTACCACTGTGGGCTTCAGAATCAAGCCATCCTTCACTTTTTGAATTAATTCCACACATTCTTCCTGCAAAGAGGATGGAAATAATTATATTTGAAAAGCATTTAAGTGAAACAACGCGTCAGATGAATTCTAGGAAATTTCAGAGTACAGATTCTTCCTAATTTTTAGAAAGTGAAGAAACTTCAACCTAGCTACAAATAGTCTCTCCCACACCATAAACAAAAAAAATCATGTTATAAAGATATGGTGGAATAAGAATATGACACAGAGAACTACAGATTCAAATAATTACAAATGATTAAGATAACCTCCTCGAAGTCACCGTCTGATGGTGAACCCAGACGAATCTCTGGTGGCATCTTGGACACAAGAAGGATCATCTCCCCGTTGCTGTCCCCACTTATACTTCTCTTTGCATCTGAGAATACATTCATATCCACCAAGCAAACACATCAGAATCTCAAAGTTTAGGCAGACAAAACTTTCATACAAGACTACAAATTTTGATGAAAATTATAATGTGTAGTAGTCTATCATTACAGTACAAGTCATTTTGATGGGACTTAGCTATAAAACATAAAGAAATAGTATCTAAATTAATCACAATAGCCAGAAAATGATGTCATGATGTATAAAGCTTGATATTGGGGTCTCTTGATAGGATACTAACTCCAAGTTTGCTCACTAGTTATAGCTGAAAATTTTCTACAATCAATCACATATCTTTCCAGAACGGTTTATGCAAGGTTTCTTTACCATAAGCGTTCATGAATCAAGGGGCGCAACTTTGTGATATATTTGAAACTGAGAGTTCAGCATGAATCATGCAGATGCTGCTATAGGTTCACTAGATTACGGTGCTAGAAGTTGAAATTTGAAAAGCATTTCATTAAATACCTGTGACCTGTAAGAGCTCAAATTGATGTTTCCGAGGATAATCCTTAGGATCCATCTTTACTCAAATAAAACTTCCCGTCACTTTTTCTTGAAATGCTTCTGGATCCTTTGATAACTCTTGCAATAGGCTTTTTCGTAAATATACAAGCTTGATATTTTCAGCCACTATTGCCGCGAAACTACTTTTTGATGTGTGACAAACTGACTAACCTTTCAGGGAATCATTTCCCTCTTTTGACTTTCTACAAGCCACAGAGGTATATTTCTTATCTAGAAATGTCATTCTCTTCTCCCCCTCCTCTTCCTCCACGTCCTCTTCCTCTTCCTCTTCCTCTTCTAATGCAACATGATTAGCAAAATGAGGCTTTAACAAGCTACCAATCTTGCACTTATTTAAAATTTTCATCTCAAAACACAAGATAATTTTTGATGACTTCTTCTTGGGATCAGATAATTTATTCTTTTTGGCATATGCTTTTATCAGGTTCTCCAACTAGAGCTGGCCTAGCTCTGTAGTAGTGTCTTCACCAATTGATTCCAGAAAGCCTATGAGACGAGTTGATCCCCACCCATTGAACTGCATTTCCTTTGATTTAACCTTCTTAGCCTCCTTAGCTGGTGGCTGACCCTTGAAATCCTTTTTGCTTTCAGGTTTCACGGCTTCTATAACTTCCCCCTCGACCTCATAATCGGATCCGGATTCATCTTCTTCGCCATCAAGAAAATCCTCCACGTCAAATTCTCCTCTATTTGCTCTCTCATTAGCAGCACGGACATCTTCTAGAGTAAGACAATTTTTCTTCTTAATCTCCGAGTAGTAATCCATAAAGAGTCCTCCGTATGTTCTCATATCTTTAAAATCCACTGTCTCCTGCAAAGAAGACAATGTTGTGAGCATACAAAGAGAATAAAAAAAATGAGTACTTCAAAGTATAACATGAATGTAACTGATGTAGATACAAGTGTGGAAGTGGTAAGCCACTCCAAAGCTGGAACAGCAACCACTACTCGTCGTAAATCGACAGGAAAACCTGACCAGATAAAAGAAATAAGTTCCATATAGGCCATAACCTTATATGCCCACACTGTGATTTACTAAAACAAACCCCTAACATAACATTCAACAACAGATAAACTTCACTGGTGAGTCGAACATTTGCGACTAATTAACTGCAAAAAGCATGGTGAATTTGGTTCGCTGAAGAGGTGACAGATAATTAAATAGCAACCAAAAGGTAATTTTTTATGACGTCCTAGCTGTTTTTGCTAACTGTTTAAGTAATTAAACATTTCTCATGTGCGAAACTGATTTAATTATCATCATAAAAACCAAGGCTTTTCAGTGAACGAGATTGGTTCATTATCATCAGGAACAAATACATAAATATACTTTTGAAAGTCTGTTTTAGATTTTTGTTCCTTCGATACAAGAAAAACAACATTTGGATTAACATGAAGCAATCACAAACATCGATGTAATGTAGGAGCAAAAACATCTCAGCACTATTATCCAAGTTCCAACAATCTTACAACAGCTATAAAGTAAGATCCACAGCTCCATCATTCTTTTTTTTTAAAATGAAAATCACAGCTCCATCATTTTTAAACTAGACTTACATGGTTATTTATTCGAAAAACAAAAAAAGTGGAGCCATGTTATAGTGAAACACATGTGAATTAAAAGTTTAAAATGCTTCGACATGGAAACTTCACGCAAGCAATTGAAAAGAAGAAGAAGATGAAGGTGGTAACGCAAGATACTTGGATCTAAAACTATATAGCCAAAAATGCTTGGTTAATTCTGTTTATCGATGATGCAGGTTAATTCTCTAGGTTTCGTAACCTAGAGAAAGTTTCAGATAGAATCACACACATACAAATAATTAACCCAAGAGAAAGTTTCAGAACATTTAATCAGATCAAAATTTCTCCTCTCGAATGTAATAAACAATCGTTTACCACTAGTTCGGGATGAGAAACTATTTTGGGATGAGAAACTATTTGGAAACCAACAATTCCCTGAATCATAACTCAACCTGACTCAAATAGTTATTTCAATATCAAATTTGGATATTTTCTGAATTTTATGTCTCGTGAACTATCAACGGGCTTCACTTATTGCATTAGGGCTAGCCTTCCTAAATTACAAATTAAATTTATCCGAAACAACAAGCAACCCATTCAGTAAAACCGTGAATGGTTAGATATATTTAGAAATCAAAATTATGAACAAGTGTACTTTCATACCCCATCAGAGTCAACATCCCAGTTTTCTTCAATCATTGATACTATCTTCAAGCAATAAGAACAAAATCCTGAATTCCGTTTGACAACCACAAACTCGACTGTAGGGCTGCACTTTGGGCACACTGCCTTGGGACAGCAATAGCAATGAAAAAAAGCTGCTCTTTTGCATAAGCAGCAAAAATGCCATTATGAAACAAAAGAGGAAGCATAATAAAGTATTGTAATAAGGAGAAAGTAAAGGTAAAGACAATCCTATAGTATATGATATTTAAGTGACTCAAGGGGAGCATGAAACTGCAAAGTTGGTCTGGATGTACAAGATCAGCATGCATGCCAGAGAAAAATAAGAATTAAATCGTCATTGGTTGCAGTCTTGCAGAAATTATGGATTATGAAAGCTTCCAATTTTACTCTACTCTAGCATTCCCCACATCCTTTCCTGCAATATGAATATGGGAACTTCAAACTATTATAAATCGGTTTCGAAAGATATCTAGATAATATAATAGGTAGTTCTCTCATTTATGCAACACACAACAATTCATTACGGGTACCACCGTACTAGAACTGGAATGAGAATAATCTATTGGCACAAAAGCTGAAATTGGTTAAGCAAAAGTACTGTGCTGCAGATGAAAAGGCTAAAGAATTTCAAGAGGCTTACTGCAATTCCAAGGCTCCTTACTGTCCGTAAATGCTTCATCCTTCTCAACACAATGCGTATGATAAGATTTAAGACAGTCTCTAAACAGAGAAAAAAAGAAAAAAAATCCATTGCAACTTGAGGCACTAAATAGTCCATTTTTTACTACTAAAACATTCAAAAGGTGATAGGAAAACCTTTGAACAATTTTAGAACAATTGTAGGAGAGTATGGTAAACGAAACCTGGAAACCTAGCACAACGCACAAGAAGAAGTTTTAAGAGAACGATGTGGAAGACACAGGACAACAAAAACTTCTATGAAGAAATTAGTCATCATAAAACATCACAGCTTCAATTAATCTGCATTTTCTGCTACAGATATGTCGCTAATAAACCTGAATGCAAGGATTCAGAAAGGCTCACGCAGACATTCAAAGTCCCAATGAGAAACGGCACCAATCTAAAGGTGCTATCACCAGTTTATAAAGACATCTGAAACCCTATCTATATTGCATAGTATGCTGAAAGAACTTATTAAGCAACTATTAATGCTGCATCTTATAAATGTCTAGGAGAAAGAAGCATCTCAAGAGAACATAACAAGCGGAATAAAAGCAACAAATCGTGGAATGATAATGTGAATGAATATAAAACCAACATCCCAATTAATTTCCATCTTTAACTAATATCTCGGGAAATTCCAGTCCAACTTATTACTTCCTTTCTTGTATCAGCATACACAATCTATCATTCATCTGCAAGAACACACAAACACATCTGAAATAAGAAGCACAGCCCTGCAACTGAAATGAGCAAGCTTATACATCATAGATACCTATAAAACAACTCCAGACGATTATTCAAGGATAAAACAAAGAAACATGGAATTAATTTTCTTAATGGAACATAAGATAACACATTAGCGTACAAACATAAAATCAGCAAGAGGGCAATAAGGGCATAAAAGCTCTGATTATTTCAAAGAAGCTCACCTGTAGTCGCAAATGCGAACATCTCTACCATCTTTGCACACAAAACACCAATCCTCCGAATCCCTCTCCTTAACCACCAAAGGCTTCTTCCTCTCTTGATGCTCAAACCAAACCATTTCCTCTCCTTAACCACCAAAGGATTTCGTCGAGGATACAAGCCATTTTATCCGCTGCTCCGACAATACTGAGAAACGATTCCATCATATCTTTGGATCAATTTTTCCCGCGCCAGATTGAGGTAGGCGGCAGTTAGAGGGTCAATTAATTCAATTGGGATCCATCAAATACAAATTAATGGGATGGAAATTTCCATTATTTTTTAGTTTGGGATTATGATCAAATGGATTTTATAGCATTGGGTTACAAGGAGAAATGGGATTGGAATCTCAATCTTCCCATATACCTATTTAAAATTTGGGTAATTATGAGTACCCAATTAATACCGATTAATTCCCGTCTTTTGATGAATATATTATTTAGTGTAATTTGACTCTACACAAGCGTGAATATTTTTTTATTCTTTTCTGACTATTTTTATAGTTAAATTTTCCAAACTTCATCAAATTCCTATTACGACGGTAAACGAGTTTGTTCGAGTTCAAATTGTTTAAAATATTTCAAACTCGGTTCGATTCGATTGAACCTGTAAAATCACGATTCACCTTGACCTCGAGTGAAATTAATTTAGTTTGATTTCGAAAACGAGCAATGAATAAATATATTATATTATTTACATTATATTATATTATATTTAATAAAAATGAAATATATATAATATGTTGGATGTGTAAACTCGACGAGATTAACGAACAATATTAGTTGGGTTTGAGCTCGAACTCGAATATTGTACAAGCTCGAATATTGTACTGTACGAGCTCGAATACTGTACGAGCTCGATCCCGAATACTGTACGAGTTCGATCAAATTAGAATTCAAGTCGAGATTTGACTGAGTTGTTCGCAAACAGTTTGCTTCAAAATCGAAATCGAGTCAAACTAAGTTAACTCAAAATCAAACTCGAGTCAAACTAATTTCATTCGAACTCGACCTTGAGCCAATATGCTACTGGTTCGCAAGAGCTTGAGTCGAGTTGGAATTCGAGATATTTTAAACGAGTTGAATTTGAATTAATGGTTGTTCGAGTTCAGCTCGACTCATTTATGGTCCTAAGTGTTGTAGAATTAAAATGAAAGGACATGAACCGTACCCTATCCGGCGGCAGATTATATAATTTAAGCATGTGAATGAGTGAGGTCTGTCTAATAATACCAAAATATTAGGCTACTGATTTATACATGCGTTAAAAATGTATAATTTGTGAATTATAGTGACTTTTTATGTTAAATATTACATATACATTTAATTGGATAATTTTGGGTATTTGTAGGATTTCATTAAGTTAACATAATTTGGAACCCATTGGGATCAAAATTTCCTATTAAATATAATCATTCTCATCCCGCCCAATCCCAAAAGCTAATGGGTATTTAATACACGATCTCATTAACTACCTATTTATTAATTTCCCATCATGTTTCTTCTCAATTCCGCCCAATTGATACTTCTAGCGGCAGTTAGCGAGTCGAGGAAGATGGAGCGTCAAACGGCGTCGTTCGACTTCATGGGCTGAAAACGAGGTTGAAATTCCAGCCTGCTATCGGGCCCAATAACATTCAACCCTTTTTATGGATATCAGTCCAGTTCTTATAATAACAAAATTATATTAAATAACATAAATTCAAATAAAAATAATGAAACATCAAATTAAAATATTTAAGGAAAGTTCTTGGGAAATACCATCTTTCCATATACTTATGGAAAGACGGGGTAAAATTAGAATAATAAAAGGTAAAATGTCTTAGTTGTAATATTAAAAATTTATCATGCAACGTGTAATAGTTATAAAGTTTATAACCCGATTCACACAATCTGAAAATTTTATCTTTATTTCTTCTAATTTACACTTTAAACATTTATCTTTCCATTATTTATGTAAATATCGTATTTCAAGAGACGGACTCAATATTTAAACATCAAATAAGAATATTTGGGTTGAAGAGTGGGTTCAATTTGATTATTTTGGACCTAATTATTTGGGCTTTGTATTTTTGTTTGGCCTAATTTTTAAAATATCATATTTAAATAATAATTCATCCAAAACATCAAATATAATAGTTAAAAATTAATTCTAAAAGTAAATTAAATTAAAATAGATAAACATCACATAAAAATATTAAAATATACATCAAATAAAATAAATATAAAATAAATTATAGTTAAACATCAAAAATAAATTCCAAATATACACATCAAATAAAAATAGTTAAACCTCAAATAAATAACTAAAATACATTAAATTATTTTTAAATAAAAATAAAAATAACATAAATTCAGTAATTAAACATCAAACGATAACACTAAAAACACACTTCAATTTTTTTAAAAAATCAATGATAACACTAAAAAAACACATTAAAATATATATTGTTGAGCCATCAAATAAAAACACTAAAATGTACATAAAATTTAAAAGACTACAATAAACATCAAATTAGAATGGATAAACATTAAATTAATACACTAAAAACAATTAAAAGCTCAAATACACATAAAGTTGAAACACATCAAGTGCCGCATCAAAATGTGACACTGATATTGGAAAATATAAAACATCGCACTAAAAAATTTAAAACTAATTAGCGTCATTGAAACGTCAAATGATATAAAAAATATTAATATTTCAAAAAAAGGAAACATTAATAGGACGCGCTGAAAAACAACACATCAATCAAAATGAAATTTAACGTGATAAAATATCACTAACTAGTGTCAACATATATAAAGTGTCAAAAAATTAACATGCAAATATAAGATTTACAATAAAAAAATCATAATTTAATTTATAAAAACAAATTATTTTAGTGGGAAAAAAGGCTTATGAAAAAACATCACAAGGTTTGGTTGAAACATCAACTAGTGGAAATGAAACATCAAGTCGCGCATTGCACGAAAATGAGGAAAATTTTATCAACAAATTTCTCCGACCCGAGTTCTTAACCCGTGAAATTCTTATAACCCGAAATGATTAATTCCCCAATTATTTATGTCAATCACCCCCCAAAAAGTGGTATTTGCACTCAAATCCCTCCTCCTTCCTCTTACAAACTTCCTTAAATTATATTTGGAAATTCATCTCTAATTAAACTTCACAGTATTGTACATTAATCTTTGATTTCACTGTGAGACGATCCCGCACAAAACTTTGTGGTAAGAACACTTGGTTGGGGAACTCCTAGTTAGAGATGACTAAGGATGGAACACCATTAAAACCATATTCAAATTCATTTTTTTAACCTTTGATCCATATTTAGCCTTTGAGTTTCATATCCATATCCACTGGATCCATCGGATCAGATCTTGATCCACAAGTAAGTTATGAGTCTCATTTCATCACTTGAACAAAACATAAACTATCAAAACCAACAAGATCTAAACATCACACAACTAAACACTACAATGCCAAAATGTTTTGAAACTTAAAATTAGTTGGTAGATAGGTACCATAGCCAACATATACAAAAATCTTGATTTTAAAATCTAGTCTTCCAATCATTGTATTCAATCTCAATTTTAGACAGTTACTAGTATTTGTGGATAACAAGAATTAAGGTATACAACATCTAAATCCGTACTCTATGTATCCCGATCCAATTCAAATCTGATATTTTATAACACAGGCCCTAAAAATATGGATATGGATATGGATATGCAGATATGATAGGTTCCAAAATGCACAGGCATCTCTACTCTTGGCTGTGCACACTTCGTAGCTGTTCCTGAATCTTTGGAGTTCTGGATGCTTCAGAGCTCCAACCATTCTCAACCGTATAGCACTTTCCTTTCCAAACTATTTTGGAGCCAAATCGTTCCACTCTATACGAGTCGCACCGTTTGTGAGTAAGACGGTGTACAAAGAATACACATGAACAGTTCAATCGTGCACAGTTCTAAAACTGCTATGCAAGTCACACAGTTCGATCATCTACCGTGAATACCCACAAACAGTTCAATCTAGTACAATTTCATTCCAAGTGGCATGTCACTAGGCAGCAGAAACTATCAGCCAAAACAAACACTCCTCTGCAACCCCCAACACACCAATACCATGCCACAATGGCCCTTCCCTTCATGCTTATCACGAAAAAATGATTGAACCAGTTCTGCAACAACAAGAAGAAGTATCAATAACCGATGTCCACTCTTCTTGGTGATGGAACAAGGAAAAGTTGAGTGGATCATCTAGGAAAAGTTTCAAAAGATAAAAAAAAAGGCTCTTGTAGGAAGTTTATCTGAAAACTCAAAACTACCAGCATTCACCTTGTCAGATAACAGATTCACTGATCACTATCACTCCGTAAAATAGACTGGAATTGAACACACACAACCAAAGACAAAGTAATTACCTATGCAACCACCAAGGAAGATCAACAAACTTATGATACTTCAGTTTGCATAAAATGGCCATCCCTTGTATCCAAATAAGTAAAACTGTAACGCACCAACTTCCCCATGGATCAGGGTTTCATGCTTGTTGCTTAGATTCTAAAAGAGACAGCAATCTTGTTGGTCTTTGCAATGGGTTGAAAATGGGACCCCATGATACTTCTTCCAGATTTTATTCCTTTCTCTTTTACCGGAAGAAAAAAAAAAGTTAAGAAGAAAAGGTTTATTATGGTTTCCACATTCGCTGAACACACAAGTCTGACAGCATTAACGAAATAGAAGGTGCAGGAAGCTTACTGGACAGGAAAGATCCTAGCTGCGTGCAGCAGTGTTCCAACACGGGATTCACACTTGCTCTCACTAGTCCTGGGCTTGAAACTTGACCTGGAGTGCAGCGGTCAATGGTTAAAATGAGTGAAGCATGCTCTTCAGATAAACCACACTCATGAGATGAGAGTGTCTTATAAGTGCACAAAGCTGGCTTGCAAGTCGTACAGTCTTTGAAATGCAGGCCTTATAAAGATAAGTTCTTTCCTCTCCCCTGGAACTGATAATCAAAACTAATTCGACCAGAAAGAAGCCACCCAAAACAGCACAGTTTAGTCTGATCAAAACCCTTTTGTTCCAATAAGCCTCAGAATGAAGGAAGAAGCTTCATATCCAGATTGGAAGGAACATTACAGGCCAGAGATGTTCAAACAGTGAGCTTTCCACAAAAGAAAGATTCATCCACATAACACGTCTTCCAATTGCCTAAGTTT
>JAULKM010033724.1:0-13535 GCA_032355605.1 Rubia tinctorum
CACCACCACCCTCGCCACCTTCCAGCCCACCACCTTCCACCCTCACCCCCTTCATCCCGCTACCCCCCCAGCCGAGAAGCCCTGTTCCATTGCCGCTGGTCCCCAACCCGCGACGCCACAAGTCCAGCAAAGCACCGTCGCGCAACCACCAAATAACCCGCACTAGCTCAGCCACAACAGAAGACCTAGCTGCTTTTGTCGACTCACCCTGCCACATCCTTCCGCCTCGATGAACTTTTAACTGAAGATTAGTCTCGCCCAGCCCAAGCAGGCGGACACATCATCAGATCCACCATGCGCCACCTCCGCCATCGGAAAATGCTGAACCGCGACAGCTCCACCACCAACAATCTGAGCTCTGCCAGCGACCATCTAGTCACGGTTGTCGTCCCTGAGATGCCACTGCATATCCCCAGTGCATAACGTCATCGGTCCAGCCTAGCTCTGCCTCTCCTCCACCGTGATCCCACCGAACTCCACTGTGCCTTCGCCGGAAATTTCAGTCATCACCAAGTCATCTCCACCACTGATTTCACAGCCCACCCGGAGATGAACGAACCAGTTGCAATGGAACAGGGCTTCTCGGTTGGGCTCTTGTTTGAAGGGGTGTGTAAAACTGTGGTGATGTGGTGTTAATGCAGTGGCAGTGGTGGATGAAAGCAACGATGTGGGAAGAGGGTAAGAGGTCGGTGGTGAAGAAGATGGGGGGAGCGAGGTCGATATTGGGTAAGGGGGATATGGTTTCAAAATTTACTAATTGTCTTCAAGCCCCTAGGGTTTATTAGGTATTTCACATCAGTTTAGGGGTAAAACCAACTTTTCATCTAATTCCGACCTCAAACTGCCGGAAAAGGTTATATTTGCACATACACTATCTAGGGTTATATTTGCACTTTCGTGAATTATGTTAGGTTATATATGCACTTCGCTTATTTAATTAAAATAAGTTGCCCACTCTGAGTTTTGTTGGATGATCAAAGCGTAAATATCCAGAAGCATATCCAGTTATCCACTGTGAGAAACAAATAAGAGGGAACCATGATGTGGTACTTATCATTGCGAGAAAAGTGCAGATATAACCTTTAGATAATTGAAAGTAAAAAATAACCTACATAGTTAATGTAAGTGCAAATGTAACCCTATATAGCATATTTAAGCCAGAATTTAGTTAAAGAGACTATTTTACCCCACTGAAATATAAATAAAATAACTATGAAATACCTACAATGGCCCAAACCTATTTTCCTTTCTCCTATTTCTTTTTCCTTTCTTCGTCGCTCATTTTCAATGGTCGATTCTCGTTACTCTTTTCATTTTTTTCTCCTCTTCTCCGGCGAGCGGCCATTTTGCCACGAGAATTTAGGCCTAAAGGTTATGGCTACACATTTTATCATACAGTTAGGGTTAGTTTGGCATTTTTCATTTTGCATGGTTATATTGGCACTTTCAGCCTACAGGTAGGGTTATAAATGCATTTTACCCTTTATAGTTTATTTGAAACATAAGCAGGCCACACACATGCAAACTCTATCAATAACAGACACTACTCGAAGCTAACAGGAGAAATTGTACACGGCTTTGCATACCCCTAAAAAATCACCAGCCAACAACACAAGTGCACAACCTTCAGCTAAAAAAACTGCGAGGTCCATTTGAAACCTCACAATAACCTCATTTACACTAACAAAATGCTTGCCTCATTTCACTAACCCTACTAAGGAAAATCTAGTAGCCTCTAAGCATCACCAACACTGAGGAATAGATAACCAACAAACCAGATCCCCAAATACGATAAAACACTTAATCCACAGGAATAAACCTTGAAACGAAAAACTACATCAAATGTAATGCACAAACAAAAGTTCTTGACAAAACCTTCAATTAAGGTACAAAACATCTGTTAAACAACATTATTGATAAAGTTACAATATAAACCTATCTAAGCCTTCTCGTCTTCCCACATACCCGCCTTGGTGGCAACACTGTCTTCCATCTCCACATCACGTATACTCGGCAAGCTGGTATAACCAAACATTTTCGAAGGCTGGACAGGCTTTTGTGGAATCTCTGTCTCCAGTTTAACAAGAACTCTCCCATCCCCAACATTCTTATCTTTATACTTGTCAATCTCGCAACCTTCAAGCTTGCCGAGCAAGGGCAGCCTAGGCATCTTTTCCAACTCTTTGAGGAGGCAAAAATAGTGATAACCATTTGCAACCTTCCACCCATAGACCCTATCTAATTCCTTCTTAGCAACAACTTCATATTCAGCTAAGGCACTAGCTTCCTCCAACCCCGTGATAGCCAAAGTAGGATTCTGGGCAGGTATCCTCGACCATGCATGCCACCACTTGACGTCTGTGATCTTACAGTATATCTCAACAGAGAAGTTGTAAAAAAACTCTTTGTTTCAAACAACTTGTTCAATAGAGCTCGAGGGTACCTAAGATTCATAGACCTGTTATTCCACAACTAGGCAAGTTGCTCAACCAGCTCAGTGTTCACTTTGTCTTTCTCGACAACCCAAAAACCACATATTTTCCACCTCATTCTCCAATTTTTGCATTTTACCTCAAATTAGGCTAGAATATTTAATTTAATTGGACTATGAATGATACAAGAGTAACCCGACCATATATTATCTGGTATCTTACTAATCTTCGTGGGGGGTGTAGTTTGATTATGGAAGTCATTTCTCATGTTTGTGATAAACTACATGAGATAAACTTCTAGGGGGTAATCAATAAGATACTAATGCTTTTAGTGGCACAAGATGGGCTTAGAGTGGGTGTTCACATTAGAGGTCAAAGTGAGTTATCCTACTCCCGTGTTTAATTTATTGCGTGTTGGGAGCGGTTTATTAACCATGGGAGTGAGGATTAGAGGGGGTAAATGGTAGAACTTATCTAGTTGTGACAGGTGGAGATGAGAGTTTGATGAGGAGGCGAAACTGGGATAACAATCATTGTGGGAGTTCTCGGTGAATCAACCTCTCACATCGTGAGATAAGGCATAAGATAATTATATTGCTATTATGTTATGTGAATAGGAATCTAGGATTGAGTATAAATGTCAAATATGTGATGCAAATTCCCAAAAGGCTAGTTTTATTATTTTTACATTGTTACCTAGTTTTATATACTCTTAGTTGGTAGTTTAATCTTGCAAACAAAAAACACTATTTTTCTATATTCCCAACACATACATTCGGCAACACTTATGTGTGAATTGCGTGAATCTATCTTTTAAACTCCTTAGTATCTGTGGATGACACCCGATCTTACCACTAGTAGTTAGTAGTGATGTAGGGAGCAACATATAAATCTTATCTTTGACTTGCTAGCACCCTGGGTTATTTACTAACGACAACCCTGGGGTGTCGATCAAATTTTGGCATCGCTGCGGGGAACCTAGGGTGTGTTTATTAGTTGGCTAGCATAATTAGTTGGTAGAGTAGTTTGTTTTTGTTCTTGTTGATTGAGCTATTGTTGGTTGTTGTTTATTTCCATAATGTTTTTGTGTTTGTTTCTTATCAAAGACATAGTATTGTCTTGGCCCTTGTTTATGGTATAAACTCGTACCATAAACTTAGGACCATTACATTGCTTGTCTGATACCACATGTAACCGTAGGAGATGTAAAAGGATACGTAGAGCAACAGTGGAAATTCCGCAAGAACCTTTTGACATTGAAGAGGAAAATATGATAGCGGAGGATAATTGGACACTAAGGGAGTTGATGGCTCTAAACTTTGAGAATCAACCCCTGTGTATCATTTTCCCCAGTTTCCCAGAAACTTCACTTGTGTGTTGAAATCCGACATAATATAATGCCTCTCCACCTTTCATGGAATGGCCAACGAGGACTCAAACAATCATTTGTTGGAGTTTCATCTTGTTTGCACAAATATAAAACCACTGGCAGTCCCGGAGGAAGACTATAATTTGAGGTCATTTCCATTCTCATTACATGATTCCACTAAGGATTGACTCTATTGCTTTCCTCCTGGTTTCATCACTAGTTGGATTGATATGAAGAGAAGATTTTTGAAGAAGCTCTTCCCAGCTTCAAAGTCCACCAATTAGAAGAAGCAACTTTCTAACACCTCCCAACGAGACACTCTACAAGTATTGGGAGTGGTTTAAGAGATTTTTGGCGAGTTGTCTTTATCATTCGTTCAAAGATGGAGATTTAATATAATATTTTTTTGAGGGTTTATTTGATGACAACATGTGAATGGTCAACACCGCTTGCCATGGATTGATAGCAAGCAAGAGCTTGAAGAATACTATGGCCTTTTTTTGAAGAACTGGCGAATGTGACAAGGCAATTTGGGACCCAGTCAAGAACAAAGGCAACTTATGAGGTGAGAAATACTTCCGCAAAAATTAGAACAAGCACAAGCACTTGCCTCAATGATGCAAGAGTTTATGAAGGGGAGGATACGACAATTGATGATATATGAAGTGTGTTCACTTGATCATCTAATTGACGCTCGTCCATAATTTTAAGAGGATGGTGTTGAAAAGGTCAACACCGTGAAACTTCAAGGAGAACAAGGATATTAGGGAACAAGCTATATACAGGAGGTCAAGGATAAAGGTTCCAACAGAATTAAGGAGCGGACAAGAAGTACAACCCCTACGCCAATAGTTTCAACCTGCGTTATAGAGATAATCCAAATTTAGATAGCGAGATGATCAAGATGGTAGTCCAACTTGGGGAATGATTTAAACTACAATTGGGGGCCTCTAGAACCTTACCTAAAGGGGAAGGAACCTCAAATTATCAAGGTAGAAACTTCAAGTCAGAGAGAGGAACTCATGGATGTCATTGCTCAAGTCACAAAGAGCAATGAGATTTTCGATGCTAGAATTAGAAAAGATATTGAGGAGTTGGGCACAAGGGCTTTCTTGAGCATAAGGATCATGGAAAATCAAGCTGGCTAACTTGCCACCTCCGTGAGTCAATTGGAAGTAAAGGAACCCAGAAAAACCCCCTCTCAATCGGAGGTCAATCCAAGGCAAATCGTGAGTGTCATTACATTGTGAAGTGGGAAAGAGATGA
Organism: Rubia tinctorum; assembly: GCA_032355605.1. Lineage (NCBI taxonomy): Eukaryota > Viridiplantae > Streptophyta > Magnoliopsida > Gentianales > Rubiaceae > Rubia > Rubia tinctorum. The sequence continues at coordinate 5,068 of JAULKM010033724.1, forward strand.
CAAAGCAGGAGGAAGGGATTAAGAAAGAGAACAATTGTTTGTTCAAAGGAACCAATGTAGGATGTGAAGAAGAGGTCTAAGTTTAGGGTGGCACTGAGGGTGTGGAGATTGCACAAAAAGATGTAGAATACACTTACTCTCCACAATGCTGCCACAAAGAAGCTCGAGAAAGTCATCTCTCCAATGTCATTCTCAACGGCCTTGAGAGCAGAGAAGAAAGTGTACGTGGACAACAAGGACATTGTGAAGTCTTCATGAAGTACGAGGTAAGTATTCCTTTGCTTGATGCCATAGAGCAAATTCCTAGTTATTCCAAGTTCTTGAAAATTCATGTACTAAGAAGAGAACTAAACACTTAAAAAGTAGGAAAGGTTAAAATAGGGGGAGTGTCCACTTTGTACCATAAACGTTTGCCTTAAAATTATGGTGATCTAAATGTTGGTAAAGAAGGCTATGATAGATTTAGGGGCATCCAAATGGTTAGGGTGCAAAGATTAGCGTTTTTGGTGGATTTCTATGTTCTTGACATGATGCATGGGGGAGGTGCACTCTTAATCCTATTGAGGTGGCCGTTTCTTAAAATGGAAAGAACCAAAATAGACGTTCACAACGGAATACTCACCCTAGAGGATGATGTGGATAAATTAGGTTTTGACATTTATAAATCTAATCATGCTTCTATTTCCTCTTTGTCTTGCGATGGTGTAAGTGTGTATGATGTGAATGATTTGAGCATGACTTGTGAATCTGTTAAACCTATTAAGCATGTTGAAACCGTTAATGTTCTAGATTTTATTGATGATATTGTTGTTGATAATAAGGATGTCGAGCATATTGTTAGTAAACCTATAACTAGTGAGGATTTTTGTGCTGGTATTGTTAATCCAAACATGCAGCAGATTAAGGGGCAAGGAAAGGAAGTAAACCCCCCCCCCCCTCCTAAGTCCAAGACACTCTTGTAGTTCCCAACAATATACTGAGTGAGGAAGTAAAATCCTTTTCCCCTCCTCCTAACATGCAGCGTATTGCTGTACATTGGAGTGTGGCAATGTACGTGGGGAAAATGGGTACTGGAGATTTGCGTGCACCGCAACTTATGTTGGTTGTGGCTAGGAAGTTATAATACTACCCAGGAGGCCACCATCGTCTACGACATCACCGCCTAGAAGTTGTACGGGGATGCCGCGCGCCTCAGATTCCCGGACATAACCAACGAAGCTAATAATTGTTTATAGAAAAGATCCAATAGAAAAGTAATTTTGAGATAAAATTATAGGGATTGTCATGTTTTTTTCTAAAATATATTTGAACTTATAACTTAATAAATTGATAGGTATGATTAGGTTAGCTCAAGAACAATGACGTGTAACTAAAGTATTGGATTTTTATACCCCTTCGAAACAATAAAGTAACAAACCCGTGCACCAAATACTTTCTCAACGTGCAATATTCAAGCAAAATCTAGGTATTGCATGAAATATAAATAATTAAGAAAAATAATGAAACATTAAATCTGGGAATGACACCAAATAGAAACAAACGAGCAAAATATATTGACAATTCATTTCCATTCAATATCCTTCTATTAAAATATTTCCATAAAAATATCATTAAATAAATATTTGAATTTTTTTGTGTATTCGCGAACTACTTGCGTATTCGTGCACCCAATACGTTCTCCATGTGCAATATTCGAGAAAAATCTATGATCTAAACTAACCATTTTTTCTTAAATTCAACACAAAACAGCCATCATAATTAATACTTAAGCCACGATCTCTCCAGATTATTTGCCCTTTAATTTAGTTACGTTCAGTAAAGTTTTGGATAAATATTATTCTGCTTAGTTTTGGCCTTTTATTCTTAATTTTTTCTACGTTTAATTTTAATGCAGTTTAGTTAGTTTAGCTAGAAATCAATTCAGACAAACAAGGCCTCAATTCATTGTTCAGTTACCAAACAAACATTCAACAATTGCAATATTTTTTTGAATGATTTTCGCCACATTTACTTAGATTATGCAATTATAAATACACTGCACTCTATCCGCACTCTACCCGCACTTACTAAACCTTCTTATCCTTCTTCTTCTACATTCCTCAATCCCTTAAAAATCAAACTTCAATTTTCCTATTCATAAAAACAAATGTTGTTGGATGGTACTTCTACAGGTGGACCAAGAGGTGATGATCTGATCCCTCAACGGAATTTGGGGGAAAATATGGTGCAAAACTCCCTGTCACGCGGAAAAGAATTATGCAGGGAACAGGTGGGCTGAAGAATGCATCTTTCCCGTACATTGGAGTGCGACAACGTACGTGGGGAAAATGGGTATCAGAGATTCGCGAGGACCGCGGCTCGTGGTTGTTGTGTCTAGGAAGTTATAATACTCCTAGGAAGGCCAATATCGTCTACAACATCACCACCTGGAAACTTTAAGGGACGCATCTCGCCTCAGCTTCCCGGACATAACCAACAAAGCTAACAACCGTTTATAGAAAAGATCCAATAGAAAAGCAATTTTGAGATGAAATTTTAAGGATTGTCACATTTTTTTTTCTTAAATAAATTTGAACTTATAACTTATTAAATTGATAGGTATGAGCTCAAGAACAATGACGTGTAACTAAAGTATTGGATTCTTATACCCTTCGGAAAAATGAAATAACACAATTGTGCACCCAATACTTTCTCAAAGTGCAATATTCAAGCAAAATTTAGGTATTGCATGAAATATAAACAATTAAGAAAAAAAATTAAACATTAAATCTGGGCATGACACCAAATAGAAACAAATGAGCAAAATATATTGAAAATTCATTTCCATTCAATATCCTTCTATTAAAATCTTTCCATAAAAATCTCATTAAATAAATATTTGATTTTTTTTGTGTATTCGCGAACTACTTGCGTATTCGTGCACCCAATACGTTCTCCACATGCAATATTATAGAAAAATCTACGTATAACAAGAAATAGAAACAATTAAGCAAAATATATAAATACTAAGACTAGGCATAACAGCAAATGGGAATAAAGGAGCAAAATATAGTGACATTTAATTTTCATTTAATTTCCTTCTATTAAAATCATTCCTTCTAAACTAACCATTTTTTCTAAAATCCAACACAAAATAGACATCGTAATTAATACTTAAGCCATGATCTCTCCAGATTATTTGCCCTTTAATTTAGTTATGTTCAGTATAGTTTTGAATAAATATTATTCTTCTTAGTTTTGGCCTTTGATTCTTAATTTTTTTTACGTTTAATTTTAATGCAGTTTAGTTAGTTCAGCTATAAATCAATTCAGGCAAACAAGACCTCAATTCACTGTTCAGTTGCAAACAAACATTCAACACTTGCAATATTTTTTGAATGATTTTCGCCACATTTAATGAGATTCTGCAATTATAAATACCCTGCACTTTACCCGCACTTACTAAACATTCTTATCCTTCTTCTACATTCCTCAGTCCCTTAAAAATCAAACTTCAATTTTCCTATTCTTCATAAAAACAAATGTTGTTGGATGGTACTTCTACAGGTGAACTATGAGGCGATGATCTGACCCCTCGACGGAACTTGGGGGGAAATATAGTGCTAAACTCCCTGTCATCGTGGAAGGGAATTATGCAGGGATTAGACGGGATAAAGAATGCGTTTTTCCCGTACATTGGAGTGCGGCAACGTACGTGGGGAAAATGGGTATCAGAGATTCGCGAGGACCGCGACTCGTGGTTGTTATGGCTAGGAAGTTATAATACTACTCAGAATGTCACAATCGTCTACGACATCACCGCCTGGAAGCTGTACGGGGATACCACTCGCCTCAGCTTCCCCGACATAATCAATAAAGCTAACAATCTTTTATAGAAAAGATTCAACAGAAAAGCATTTTTGAGATGAAATTTTAGGGATTGTGAGAAATCTTTTCTAAAATAAATTAGGTTAGCTCAAGAACAATGATGGGTAACTTAAGTAAGGGACTCATGTACCCCTTCGACAAAATGAGGTAACTCAACAGTGCACCGAATACTTTCTCCACGTGCAATATTCGAGCAAAATCTAGGCATAGCATGAAATATAAACAATTAAGCAAAATAATGAAACATTAAATCTGGACATGACACCAAATAGAAACAAACGAGCAAAATATATTGACAATTCATTTCCATTCAATATCCTTCTATTAAAATCTTTCCATAAAAATCTCATTAAATAAATATTTGAAATTTTTTGTGTATTCGCGAACTACTTGCGTATTTGTGCACCCAATATGTTCTCCACGTTCAATATTCGAGAAAAATCTAGGCATAGCAACAAATAGAAACAATTAAGCAAAATACATAAACACTAAGTCTAGGCATACCACCAAATGGAAACAAATGAGTAAAATATAGTGACATTTAATTTTCATTCAATCTCCTTCTACTAAAATCATTCCTTCTAAACTAACCATTTTTTCTTAAATCCAACACAAAACAACCATCGCAATTAATACTTAAGCCACAATCTCTCTAGATTATTTGCCCTTTAATTTAGTTACGTTCAGTAAAGTTTTGAATAAATATTGTTCTGCTTATTTTTGGCTTTTGATTCTTAATTTGTTTTCTACGTTTAATTTTAATGTAGTTTAATTAGTTCATATAGAAATTAATTCAGACAAACAAGGCCTTAATTCACTGTTTAGTTACCTAACAAACATTCAACACTTACAATATTTTTTGAATAATTTTCGCCACATTTAATGAAGTTCTGCAATTATAAATACACCGCACTCTACACACACTCTACCCGCACTTTTTAAACCTCCTTATCCTTCTTCTTCTACATTCCTCAATCCCTTACAAATCAAACTTCAATTTTCCTATTCTTCATAAAACCAAATGTTGTTGGATGGTACTTCTACATGTCAACCAAGAGGTGATGATCTGATCCCTAGATGGAACTTGGGGAAAAATACGGTGCAAAACTCCATGTCACATGGAAGGGAATTATGCAGGGAATAAGTGGGCTGTAGAATGCATCTTTCCCGTACATTGGAGGGCGGCTCGTGGTTGTTGTGGCTAGGAAGTTAATACTAATCGGAAGGCCACAATCGTCTACGACATCACCGCCTATAAGCTGGGATGCCGCTCGCCTCAGCTTCTCGGACATAACCAACAAAGCTAACAATCTTTTATAGAAAAGATCCAATAGAAAAGCAATTTTGAGATGAAATTCTAGGGATTGTCACATTTTTCTCTAAAATAAATTTGAACTTATAACTTAATAAATTGATAGGTGTGATCAGGTTAGCTCAAGAACAATGACGTGTAACTAAAGTATTTGATTCTTATACCCCTTTGGGAAAATGAAGTAACACAACCGTGCACCCAATACTTTCTCCACGTGCAATATTCAAGAAAAATCTAGGTATTGCATGAAATATAAACAATTCAGCAAAATAATAAAACATAAAATCTGGGCATGACACCAAATAAAAACAAACGAGCAAAATATATTGACAATTCATTTCCATTCAATATCCTTCTATTAATATCTTTCCATATAAATCTCATTAAATAAATATTTGATTTTTTTGTATTCCTGAACTACTTGCGTATTCGTGCACCCAATACGTTCTCCACGTGCAATATTTGAGAAAAATCTTGGCATAGCAAGAAATAGAAACAATTAAGCAAAATACACAAACACTAAGTTTAGGCATAACGCCAAATGGAAACAAATGAGCAAAATATAGTGACATCTGTTTCCATTAAAATCATTCCTTCTAAACTAACCGTTTTTTCTTAAATCCAACACAAAACAACCATCGTAATTAATACTTAAGCTAGATCTCTCCAGATTATTTGCCCTTTAATTTAGTTACGTTATGTAAAGTTTTGAAAAAATATTATTCTACTTAGTTTTGGCCTTTGATCCTTAATTTTTTTCTACGTTTAATTTTAATGCACTTTAGTTAGTTAAGCTAGAAATCAATTCAGGCAAACAAGGCCTCAATTCACTGTTCAGTTACCAAAGAAACATTCAACACTTGCAATATTTTTTGAATGATTTTCGCCACATTTAATGAGATTTTGCAATTATAAATACCCTGCACTCTATCCGCACTTACTAAACCTTCTTATCCTTCTTCTTCTACATTCCTCAATCCCTTAAAAATCAAACTTTAATTTTCCTATTCTTCATAAAAACAAATGTTATTGATGGTATTTCTACAGGTGGACTAGGAGGTGACCCTCGACGAAACTTGGGGAAAAATACGGTGCAAAACTCCCTGTCATCGCGAAAGGGAATTATGCAGGGAATAGGCAGGTTGAAGAATGTGTTTTTCCTGTACACTGGAGTGCGGCAATGTACTAGGGGAAAATGGGTATCAGAGATTCGCGAGGACTGGGACTCGTGGTTGTTGTGGCAAGGAAGTTATAATACTACTCGGAAGGCCACAATCGTCTACGACGTCACTGTCTGGAAGCTGTACGGGGACGCCACTCACCTAAGTTTCCCGGACATAATCAACAAAGCTAACCGTCTTTTATAGAAAATATTTAACAGAAAAGCGTTTTTGAGATGAAATTTTAGGGATTGTGAGAAAAAAAATTCTAAAATAAATTTCAACTTACAACTTAATTAATTGATAGGTATGATTAGGTTAACTCAAGAAAAATGACGTATAACTAAAGTACTAGACTCATGTACCCCTTTGGCAAAATGAGGTAACTTAACAGTGCACCAAATACTTTCTCCATGTGCAATATTCGAGCAAAATCTAGGCATAGCGTGAAATTGAAACTAAGAAAAATACAGACACATTAAATTGAGGCATGACACCAAAAAAGAAACAAACGAGCAAAATATACTAACAATTCATTTCCGTTCAACCTCCTTCAATTAAAATCTGTCCATAAAAATATCATAAATATTTGAAATTTTTCGCGTATTAGGTAACTATTCTAGTATTCGTGCACCCAATACTTTCTCCACATGCAATATTCGAGCAAAATATAAGCATATAACGAAATAGAAACAATTAAATAAAATATAGAAACATTATATCTTGGCATTACACCAAATGGAAACTAATGAGCAAAATATAGTGACATTTAATTTCAATTCAATCTCTTTCTATTAAAATAATTCTTTTTAAAAAAAATCAATAATTCCAAGATGCTGGGAAATAGCCCAGTGGCGATTACAATGTGTGGAATTGACATCCAATCTAACTAGCCTCTAGCAATAACTAACATATTGCAAGGATATCTAAATTACATGCCAACCAGAATGATCGTCTGTACTTACAGATCAGAGATCCAATAAAAAACTGTAACATCGCCCTCAGGGATATTAACTTGCTTCCAGCGAAAATCATGACCACTTGGCAGAGAGGAGCATATCACGCATCAATATCACTGCGCCAAACAGGGATCTTCTACAACTGTAACATCACTTGATCCAACCACAATCTATGATGCTCAAATCGTAAACACCTTGAAAAACATAGATCTGATGAATCCAAATTAATGGAGACCCAAAAATAAAATCACAAACAAAATTGCGAACACACGATCCGAGCAAGCAGATCGAGAATAATACATCAACTTGAACAACTAAATCAAGTTATCATCGTGAACACAACAATCTAATCGATCAGGTCGAAGAACAAAACTAATTGTGAAGACAAATCTCACACTTATTGAATAGTAAAACATAAATTAAAATAAATTGTTGTTCCCCTTCTCCCCTAATGGGAAGATGGGGAAAATTGAAGAAGAATGGGTGCGGCGACAATGGGGAGAGGTGACTAACGTCAAATTCTAGTCTAATTAGTTTATTAAAATCATTCCATCTAAACTAAACAATTTTTCTAGATCCAACACAAAACAGCCAGCGTAATTAACACTTAATTATGATCTCTCCAATATTTGCACTTTAATTCAATTCTTTTCTGTAAAATTTTGAATTAACATTAATTCGCTTAGTTTTGGATTTTACATCTCAATATATTTAATTTTAATTCAGTTTAATTTCTGTTAAGTTCAATTCAGTTATAAATCATTCGGGATAATTAAGCCTCAATTCAATGTTTAACTACCAAAAAAACTTTCAATAGTAGCATTTATTTTTTTTTGAATTTTGCCACATTTTATGTAATTCTGCCATTATAAATACACTCCCCTCCGTACACACTCTACTCGCACTTACTAAAGTTTCTTATCCTTTTTCTTCTACATTCCTTAATCCTTAAAAAATCAAACTTAAATTTTCCTATTCTTCCTAAAAAATGTTGTTGGATGGTGCTGTTATGGGTGGATGAGGTTATGGTTGGATCTTGGTGTGTCCACTTTATATAGTTATTTTGGGATCTTTTGTACTCATTTTGGTAACCTTTATGCTTTAGATACTCTATTTTACCTTGAAATCCTATTACTAGAGTTAGGAGCGATTTTATCGCTTTTGTCACTT